>CM035152.1:166618244-166849668 GCA_020205615.1 Panax quinquefolius
TAATAGTATTATAGAATATATGCGCATGCATACATAAAAATAACCCGATATTTCCAACAGTTTATATGATAAATGAATCAAAATTTAAATCAGAGTCGGTTTATTAGCGACTGATCATCAATTATAAGGAATGATTAGTCCACCAAAGTCAACATACAGGCAAGCATATATATATATATATATATATATATATACTAGAAGTTGAGTGACCAAAATATTAGTATTAATTAATGGTTGGCCGACATACATATGCCAAAAATATTATTCGCTCAGAAATTTTTTTTATCAAGAAATTGGTAGATGTAAGAAGAACGAGGGTCATATTTTTAGTCCAAATTCTTTGTATGAAAATGGTCGTTCTTTTTTTATGAGGAAAGGAAAAATTGAATAAATATCTACCATAAATTATTTATTTTTAATTAATATATTTTTAATCTTTTAATAATTATTTATTATTAATATAACTCATAAATATCGATAATCGATCGTGCCTGCAAAAGAAAAGAACATTCGATAAGAATTTCTCCTTATTTTATTGTTGCAATTAAATAACCTAACTCATTTCCTGGATAGAACTTTCTCTAGCATATCATCAATAATGCAAATAATAATATGAATAATCGTGACGTCTCAATTATTGATTTAATAATATAAAATATTCATGCAGATTATCTTTGTGATAATAATTGAATCAATAATATGAGATACTATGAAAGAACTCATCGTGACAATTATTGAATGAAAGTCGGTGACTTCTTTACGTAAGCATCAATAATTAGAGATATCGTAATACCGCTGCACACCGTAGAACGTGTATTCATCGCATATTTATCACCGGGTGTATCAATAGTTTAACGGTAAAAGTCTTGTTATTTTTTTATGAAAATGTTATTTTTGTCGCTTTCTATATTCAGTTATTCCGTTATGGGATCCACCAATGATTGCGTCGTCGTACGGATATTCTCCGACCAAACGAATATTTTATGACAACTTACTTTGTGACGCCCCCAAAATAGGTATACATCACCCATCTTGGGTCGTCAGATACATGATACAGAATACAAATACAATCTTAAATATACAACAAAAGCTGTGAGTTTTAATACAAATATTTTCTTCTAGACAATATCCACTCTCAGAATAAGTCCTCATTATAATTATTATCACACTATTTCATAGAATAGTGAGGACTACTAATGTTATCATCTCGACCATCACTCCGTCCCCACGAGTAGTCCTCGTTACATTCTCATTTTTTAAGAAGAAGCAAATGAAAGAAAGGTGAGCTCAACTAGCCCAAGAAGAAATATTATGACTAAGATAATGCAAAATAAATTATCATTAGCCTTCAACAATGTTAAACCCGATAAAATACAATAGACAACAAGTTTAATCTGCGGTGGAATAAGCAATCCATTAAAAGAGTCAAGTAGAGAATAAAATCTACTATCTTTTATGATTTAAAAGGTTTTTCATCATCATTATTGTTGAGACTCGAATTTTAATAAATAAACCACATCATCGAATCACCCCGCACTCTGACCCAATGATATTCTTTAGTATCACGACCACAATTATCCATGCATCTACGGGCGGGAATATTTGTGTATTCATCAATGGTCATGATCATGCCAACAATCATCCATCAATGCACTACGGGCCAATGAGGACTTTTACCGCATCATTTGTAACATTACTACCATGATTATACCGAATAATCTTCAAGGTCATAATCATACCAAGTCCATCTACGCACTACAGCCATGAGATGACTTTCAAAAAATATAAACATGAGGATGATGACAATAATATAAGAATTCAATAAAACAAGTTCACGAATTAAATTATCCAGAAACTAATAACATCTAAATTGTCAACATGATAATTCTTTGTAAAGTAAAATTCAAGAATGCTTAGAAGAATATTTCCATGAAAAGATTCTGGATGAAGTTTAAATATCAAGGATATTCCACTAATTTCATGGAGTATGAAGTCAAAACTTTAACCAACTAAGTATAATAAAGAATGGAATAACAAAAGAAATCACCACGCATGCGATTAAGATGTATAGGCAGGATATTCCAAATGAATAATAAATATCGGAACCACGTCAGGTGTAAAACACATGCATGTGATATTCCAAAATGTAATAATAAAGACGGAACCAGGTCCGGTGTAAAACACACAGACATGATATTCCAACCGAATAATAAAGAATGGAATAACATAAAGATTTCACCAAGTATAGGGTATGCCGTGTATACAGGTTATGTATAGGGTATGCCACGATATCAAAGTTATTCCAATGAATAATAAAGAATGGAATAACATAAAGATTTCACCAAGTATAGGGTACGCCACAGATACAAAGTTATTCCAATGTAATAATAAAGAATGGAATAATGAAGTTCTCTTCATGAATAAGAAAGAATAACACCCCTTACCTTTAGAAAATCGGATATTGGAAAAGTGAAGTAGCGAGAATACTTTTTTCTTTCTCTACATTTTTCTCTCAAAAGTTTTAGTGAATTCGTAAGAAATAATGAAGGAATGAGCTTATTTATAGAAAAAACCGAGAGTGGCTCTTGGTCTTAACGGAAGGGTCAAAATGACTCTTGGTAATATTGAAGAGACAACTACTATTTCATGAAGGAAGCAATTAACCCTTCGAACACCGAAGAGGCAAATAACTCTTGGTAATATTAAAGAGACAACTACTATATTCATGAATGGGCAATTAACCCTTGGAACAAGAAGAGACACGTAACTCTTGGAACCCGAAAGCAAGTGTTCTTATTAAAACTTTAAATCAACGATCCATATTGATTTACTATTATAATTTCAACCAACGATCCGAAAAATTAGCACATCTCCTCATGGAATAATATTGTACCAAAAAATAATTTGGATGTAAAATAAATATATTGTTAAGGTGAATAAGTACCCGTGAATAGTACTCGTGAATAGTAACTTCGTGAATAAGTAACTCATGAATAGTAATCGTGAATAAGTATCTCGTGAATAGTAACTCATGAATAGTAAGAATCGTAAATAATAACTCATGAATAGTACTCGATACACGAAAAGTTTTAGAAATACTCGATTGAACAATATAACCTTAGGGACATCAATTATTATCGAAATAAATGTCAATTTTCACTAACACAAATAATTCCAACACAATGAAACTATTTTTATCAAAAATATAAAATTTGAAATTTCAAAGTTTGACTTTTCCCAAAAAAGTCAACTGTTGACTTTTTGACCAAATAGTAAAAACCAAAAATTTTTGTGTTTATAGTCTATTTTTACTAATTTCATCGCTCCAGACTCAAATATCACGTCCGCGTCTCCAAATTCAACTCCGAGCAAAACTTCAATTTTAATAACATTCATCATTAATATTATAACTCATAATATTTATCAACCGTGTCATTCCTGTGAAAAGGGGCTTTTCAATAAGGATTTTCCCCTATTGGTAGCCGCAATTAGGTGACCAAACCTCTCCTGGCGTAACTTCTAGACATTGTAAATATTGCAATTTAATAATATGAATAACTTTGTCGCCCTCAATTATTGATTTAATAATATAACATATTACGCAGATGATCTTGTGACAATAATTGAATCAATAATATGAGAGATATGATGCAAACAATTCTTGTAGTAATAATTGAGTATAACTCGAGTGACTTCTTACGTAAACATCAATAATCAATATCGTATGCTATTATGTAACCATTACGACATCGCATTTTTACTACCGAGTAGTTCAACAAAGATTAACACACCAAGAAACTTTTCAACGTTATATTTTATAAAAATATATTTGTCGCTTTCTCAATTCGACAATAATTACGCTAGGGGTCCACTAATGATTGTGCCGTTGTCATTTAATATTTCCAAAATCATAAAGAATATTCCCAACCAATCGAATATAATATAACAACTTGCATACTTTGCAAAATTTATAAATACTACCCACAACTATAACTTTATCTCAAATTCACACCATAATATTCAAAAAATATTTCGAGAAAATTAAATCTTTATTCGTAAAATTTGGGGTCTCACATGCTTATTTTATAAATTTTGAACATATCACTCATAACTATAGCATTATATCAAATCAACACCTTACTATTCAAAATAATATTTAGAAAAAATTAAATCTTTATTCAAAAAAATCGAGGTCTTACAAATAATATCCCAATTTGATATTTAGAAAGTGTTACAATATAGGATCACACACGCACACAAACGATATAAAATTAAGAATCACACAGAGATTTACGTGGTTCCCAAATCTGGGTATCTGTCCGTCGATCGACGTGTTCCTTGGTGTGCCCCGCGCTATCTTGGCAGTAACCTCACTGTGACGCCCCCAAAATAGGTATACATCACCCATTCTGAGTTGTCAATACATGGTACAGAAACAACTACAACTTTATTATTACAATAGTAAAATTGTGAATTTGAATACAAACATTATCTTCAGACAATATCTATACTCAAATAAATCTTCATCACATTTATTGATACATTATTTTACAAAATGGTGAGGACTACTAAACAATTCTTTTCTAAAACCTTCATTCCATACCCCACTGCACTCGCTATATTCTCGCCTCCCCGAGAAGAAAAATGGAACAAAAAGGAAAAGGGTGAGCTCAACTAGCTCAAGTAAAGAATATTATGACTAAGATAATATACAACAAATTATCGTTAGTCTTCAACAGGAAAAATCTAATAGAATACAATAGACAACAAATTTTAAATCAATATTCATATTGAAATAATAATTCATTAGAAGAGTTAAGTAGAGAATGCAAACTACTATCTTACATGTATGAATTTAAAAGTTCATCGCTCATCCTTTATCCCCGTAACATCAATTAATATACATCTGAATCAAATATTCATTTGCACTATAGCCAAAGATATTCATCGATTGGTCATGTTCATCTAAACACTGCTCATCTTTGCACTACTGACAAAGATATTCTTCAGAAATCATTCATCTTTGCACTCACAGCCAAAGATATTCCATAATATCATCATTTAAGGATGAAGATGATGAAAAATATTTTTAAAAAACGAATCCAAAGTGAAACAAAATGACAAGGATTAAGGATTAAGGATTCGTACTTTGTTTTATCCATGTTCAAAAATACCTCAAAAAAAATAATCATAGGGGTGTAAAATTCAAGAATGATCAAAAACATGGATACAATCAAAGCTAGTATCCGTAATAGATATTTTGGACAAAAAGAAGAAATTTTATTTTTAGGTGAATAGTCAAGAACGTGAATAGTGCCAGATACGTGAATAGTAACTCTCGACATCAAAAGATAGAAATTTCTCAAAAAAACATCTTCACGCTTCATGAATAGTACTCGTGAATAAGAACTTCGTGAATAAGTAACTCATAAATAGTAACTCGTGAATAAGAACTCATGAATAAGTAAACTCCGACATGAAAAAGTTCCAAATTTGATAAAAAGTTTCCAACCAATATTTCAAAGATAATGATATTGAAGAAATAATATCATTTGAGAAGAAAATAACATCCCTTACCTCGAAAGATTAAGACTTCTAAATTGGAATAAACGGATATAGTCTTTGAAGGGAACTTGCACCGCCTAACAATACTCAAAGTATACTCAAAATACTCACAAGAATACGCTCAATAATATAGAGAAAACTTGAGTTTACGGTGTGATTTTCAATTCTAACCTAAGCACCCTATTTATAGGAAATTGCTTAGAAACACCAAAAGAAAATTTAATAAATTAATAATAAATTTCCTACACATGCCTAGAATCTGATTTCAGCCATCAAACACATGCCACATTCTAGAAAAAGTAAGAAAAACGTTTTTCTAATTTTAAATATTTTAAACTTCAAAAATCAATTATTTTGAGCTTTGAACTTCAATAATTCATAATAAATAGCCCTTTCATCAGAAAATTTGAATCTCATGAGTTTTTATAGGAAATTCAATTCTCTACAACTTTGCAGAAGAAAGTTTTTCCAAATTCTAAATAGAAATTGACCGAAATCCACAAACGGGCAATTTTACTGTGTATAATCAAATTTCAATCAATAAATGGGGTCCCACCGACATGTTTAACATGTTTTAAACATTTATTGCAACAAAAATACTCTTCCTCCTCAGATACTCATATATCCCACATTCGTTGTAAAAATATCACCATTATTATATTATTAACATATAATAATATATTTAAATGAATTATTTTATCGTAAAAAGATAAAATATCAATTTTCAACAATTGTCACAATAAAATTTTCTCCATCTATATCCACATAAAATCAATATTTTCTCATCATATGAATCAATAATTAATTATTCACAAATAATATTACAGTAATCACAATATCGATAATCGAGGCCTCAAGAAGAGAGGGGCTTTCAATAAGAATTTTTCTTCACTTGTAGCCGCAATTAGGTGACCAAACCTCTCCTTAGACGTAACTTTCTAGACATTGCCAATAATGTTATCTAATAATATTATTCAGATAATATGAATTATTGCTTCGATAATGAAAAAATCGTGTAATGACAATTATCAAACAACAAAGAATATAAAATATCAACGCAAGAATCATTAACTCAATAAAATCTTTGAGCGGTAATTATCGTAACCATTATTGAGTAGTGCCTTCTTCACGTAAGAATCAACAATTGGTGCAATACCGTGTGCACTCGTGTTTTAACCACGGGTATTTTAATAAGATAATTCAGAATAACTACGCCGTTATTTTTAAACAACTTATATTTGTCATTTTCTTCATCCAATCGCTTTCAGGTTATGGGGCCACACATGGGCTACTGGTCGCATTTAATATTCCCTAAACCGCATTTAATATTCCACGACCAAACTAATATTTCCCAAACAACAATGAATATTTTATAACCACTTGCTTATTATGAAATATTTGCTCATCTTACCCCTAACTATCCACATTAATCAAATCAACCCTTACTATTTCAAAATAATAAATAGAAAATTAAATTTCATTAATAATAAGTTGGGGTCTTACAACCTCCCTCCTTATGAAATTTCGTCCTCAAAATTGATGTACGTACTGTGTGTTTCGAAAAGGTGAGGATACCTCGCTTTCATTTCCGTTTCCAATTCCCGTGTCATTTCCTCTATAGCATGATTCCTCCACAAAACTTTAACTTTGTGGTATGACCTTTCTTGGCGTAGGACATGCTCCTTCCTATCTAAGATCTTGACAGTACCTCCTCACACGTTAAGTCTTGGCTATCTCGTCAGGTTCTAATTCAATAACGTGGTTTGGGTCTTTCACATATTTATTTAAGTACAGATGAGCATGAAACACATTATGAACACGAGACATACTTGGAGGTAACGCAAGTCTATAGGCTACATTTCCTACTCGGTCAAGAATTTGAAAAGGACCGATAAATCGTGGATTGAGCTTTCCTCTCTTCCCAAATCTTGTAACTCCCTTCCATGGAGCAACTCACAACAATACATGATCCCTACACTAAATTCCACGCCCTTTCGATGAAGATCCGTGATAACTCTTTTGTCGATCTTGTCTTTGCTTTGTATACGTTGTCGAATCATTTGGATCTTTTCGGTGAGTCATACGTCTTAACTCGGGTCCCAACAATGTTGCTTCACCCACCTCATCCCAACATATTGGAGAGCGACACTTTCATCCATATAATGCTTCAAATGGAGCCACACCTATACTTGCTCGATAAGCTGTTGTTGTAGGAGAATTCCACCAATGGTAAATACTTATCCCAACCGCCCTTGAAGTCAGGACACGTAGTCTTAATAAATCTTCAAGAGTTTGAATAGTCCTTTTCGATTGTCCGTCCGTTTGAGGATGGTATGCGAAATCAATCAGAATCTGCGCCCATAGCTTTTTGCAAGCTAACCCAAAATCTTGAAGTGAATCTTGGGTCACGATCCGAAACTATGGATACAGCATGCCATGCGACCTCACAATCTCATTCACGCATCATACTAGCAAGACGTTCAAGTGAATAAGTCTCCGTGATCGGCAAGAAATGAAAGCAGACTTGGTTAATCTATCAACAATAACCCAAACAAAGATTGATGCCACGAGAAACCGTAGGAAGACCCGTAACGAAATCCATGGTAATATGTTCCCACTTCCATTTTGAATCTCAAGTGGTTGCAAACGGACCCTTAGGTACTAGATGCTCCGCCTTTACACGTTGATAAGTTAAACACATCGAGATAAACTTTGCAATTTCTCTCTTCATATTGTTCCACCAAAATGTATGTCGAAGATCACGATACATTTTAGTACTTCCAGATGGATTGCAAATGGTGTAGTGTGTGCCTCCATCATAATCTTGTACTTCAAATCGAGTCGTTAGAACACAAAGTCTCAGAGTGGACTCAAGTATTCCTTCTTCATCAATTCTCGCCCTAATAGCTCCTTCTTGTACTTTCTTCTTCATATACATCGGCTCTCGCCTGCGGTGGCTTCGAGCAACCTAAACTTTTTCTATTAAAGTTGGCTTTATAAGTATACTTGACATCATCGCACTCGTTCTCGCGATATGATCTTCTACTCAATGCATCGCCTACCACGTTCGCTTTACCGGGATGGTATTGAATAGTGTGGTCGTAGTCTTTCAATAGCTCGAGCCAACGTCGCCAGATGTTGAGTTCTTTTTGAGTGAAGAAATATTTAAGGCTTTTATGGTGCGAATATATCTCCACTTTCTCCCCATATAGATAGTGCCTCCATATCTTTAAGGAAACGATCGACGCTAACTCTAGATCATGAGTAGGATAATTCCTCTCATACTCTTTAAGTTGTCGCGAGGCATAGGCTATGACTTTCCCACGTTGCATGAGAACACATCCTAACCCTTTGCTCGAAGCATCGTCAGAGATAACAAATCCATCCAGAACCGGATGGTATTGTTAGAACAAAATAGAAATAAGTCTCCTCTTAAGCTCTTGGAAACTCTTCTCGCATTCTTCGCTCCAAACGAATTTCGTATCCTTTCGAGTTAAATGAGTTAATGGAGTAGCAATCGAGAAAACCTTCCACTAATCTCAGATATAATAACAATTTAAGCAAAAAGCTACATACTTGATCCACCGACCGGTTGCTCTAACTTTGTATTGCTTCAATCTTCGTCGGATCAACAGATACTCCATGTTTCGACACCACGTGCCCAAGGAATGCTACTTCCTCAAGCCGTAACTCACATTTCTTCAATTTGGCATATAGTTTGTTTTCACGAAGGGTTTTGGAGTACCAAACTTCAAATGGTGCTCATGATCTTCACGACTTTTGGAATATATGAGGATGTCATCAATAAAAACAACAACGAATCGATCCAAATATTCCTTGAATACTCGGTTCATCATATCCATGAAAGCCGCAGGAGCATTAGTCAATCCGAAAGACATGACTAAGAATTCATAATGCCCGTCATCAGAGTTCTAAAAGCGTCTTTGGAATATCCTCGATTCTAATCTTGGTGATGATATCCGAATGAAGATCGATTTTTGAAAAGAATTGTTCCCTTGCAATTGGTCAAACAAGTCATCAATACGAGGTAGAGGATACCTATTCTTGATGGTGACATGGTTCAATTCGATAGTCAATCTAAAGTCGCATACTCCCGTCTTTCTTCTTTACTTAATAAAAGCAGAGCACCCCAAGGAGATGTCTTAGGGATTTAATGAAACCGATGTCCAACAATTCACGTAGTTGGACCTTTAACTCCTGAAGTTCAATAGAGCCATTCGATATGGGGTTTTAGAAATGGGCTTTGTACCGAGTTCAAGATCAATAAAGAATTCAACTTCACGCGTTACGGGGTAGGCAAGGAAGTTCTTCTTGAAATCGTCGGAAAGTCAATAACAACAGGAATATTATTCAAATTTGACGTGTCTTTATTCAAATCCATAACATGGGCTAAGAAAGCTCGACATCCATTTTTCAATAAATGAATAGCTTTATGATTAGATATGATGTTGATTGATTTTAATGGTTTAGTTGCTTGAATTGCATACAACGGAGTTGGTTAGGAATATGAAAACTAACAACCTTACGAAAACAATCAATTTTAGCATGATGAGTAGTTAACCAATCAATCCCTAAAATCACATCAAAAGCAAGTATCTTTAAAGAGATAAGGTCAATGGTAAGGTAATGGTGCCAACTTGAATCAAACAAGATTTATAAGCAAAGTGGATGTGATGAAAGTTTCTCCTAACGGAGTTTCCACAGATAGGTTAAAGTCTAATTTCTCGAGTCAAGTTTAAGCGTTGAGCACATGCGGGGAGAAATAAATGAATGGGTAAAGACCGGTATCAAGTAAGGTATAAACTTCGCAAGAATTTATAAATAGCTTACCCGTGATCACCTCGTTTGGGTTCTCGCATTTTGACCGACCACAACAAACGCTTCTTCCGGAATCGTTGACTTTTGACTTTCTCGGGACGATCTTTTGAGTCACCGAATCCTCATTGAACTAGGTTTCGCTCATCGTACAATCTCGAAGCGATATGTCCTTCCTTTCCATAATTATAGCATACCTTGAACTGTTGTAGGCGCTTTGACCGATATGTCCTCTTTTCCGCATTTGTAGCATATGACCGGTGGTCGTTCTCCTCCCTTAGAACCGATTCTTCACGTGCATTGCATCGTCTTCTTCATAATGGTCGTTGTTAAATCTCCTCTTTAAAATCTCCTCGACTCGCTTCTTCTATTTTCATGGCCATGATTACCACGAGTGGTTACCATTTTGTCCGTCTGTTTCTTTCTCCATTGGTTATCATTATTTACATTGATCGCTATCTCCGGCAGTACGATCCCGATTGTGGTCCCTCATTTGGCCGTACTTCGTTATCTCGCTTCTAATAATTGAGCCACATTCATAACATCCGAATATAGAGAAAATTTATGAGAAATGAGATACCGACGTATCTTAGGGTTTCAAACCTCTAAGAAACATCCGCGTCATACATTCCTCATTCTCCACCAAATGAGGTGTAAACGGATAACTCGCAAACTTTGCCTCGTCATTGAGACACCGTCATGTTGTTCGCTCGATCTAATAAACTCCACTTCCTTCATATAATTTAACACTTTTAGGAAAGTATTTGTCATTAAATAGTTCTAAAACGTCTCCCAAGACATCTTTGAAAAGTGCGCGATTTGGATGGAGTGCGCTTCATGGACTCGCGCCAGGTGAAGTCTCGCCTCGCCACGGAACATAAAGGTGGCGAATGGAACCTTCGTTCTCCGTGCATCCCAAGACATCGAATATCTTGGTAATGTGTTTGACCCATGTTTCCGCCATGATCGGATCCGCTTTCCCTTAAATTCGGTGGTCCCAACTCTTTGAACTCGCTTGGCAGTGACAACCCGTGAATTACTATCATTTCCTCCTCTGTATTTTGAACACGAGTCTCCTCGTCGATTTTGCATGAACCGCAAAAATCTTCTAAACATTCCTCGTTCATCATCTCGCCGTTGGTGTTGTTCACGGGAGGAACATTGCCGACTGTTACGCGTTCTCTTCGTTGGTGAGTACATGCATCTCCACGATCTCATTTCCATTGTTAATATTCTCGATTCGACATTCTCAAATCATCATAAAATAAGAGTTAATTAAGGAAATCAATATATCATATAATATCCTTATATATATCTTGACCAACTAACAAATAAGCTTAGGTAGGACACACTTAGCGAAGGATTTACTCGCTCTCTCCCTCCTAGTTCTATTCCCGATCTCGCGCCAGAGATCATATCCTAAGCTCGATACTAACCGTGGACGCCCCAAAATGGTATACATCACCCATTACGAGTTGTCAATACACGGATGCGAAACAACTACAACTTTATTATTACAACAATAAAAGCGTGAGTTTGAATACAAACATTATCTTCTAGACAATATCTATACTAAAATAAATCCTCATCACATTTATTGATACATTATTTTACAAAAATGGTGAGGACTACTAAACAATTCTTTCTAAAACCTTCATTCCATACCCTGACTCGTACTCACTATATTCTCGCTCTCGAGAAGAAAAATGGAACAAAAAGGAAAAGGGTGAGCTCAACTAGCTCAAGAAGAATATTATGACTAAGATAATATACAACAAATTATCGTTAGTCTTCAACAGGAAAAATCTAATAGAATACAATAGACAACAAATTTTAAATCAATATTCATAATGAAATAATAATTCATTAGAAGAGTTAAGTAGAGAATGCAAACTACTATCTTCTATGTATGAATTTAAAAGTTCATCGTCTCATCCTTTATCCTCGTAACATCAATCAATATACATCGGAATCAAATATTCATCTTTTTGACTACAGCCAAAGATATTCATCGATTGGTCATGTTCATCTAAACACTGTTCATCTTTGCACTACTGGCCAAAGATATTCTTCAGAAATCATTCATCTTTTACTACAGCCAAAGATATTCCATAATATCATCATTTAAGGTGAAGATGATGAAAATATTTTTAAGAAAGCGAATCCGATTGAAACAAAATGACAAGGATTAAGGATTAAGGATTCGTACTTTGTTTTATCCATGTTCAAAAATACCTCAAAAAAAATAATCATAGAGTGTAAAATTCAAGAATGATCAAAACATGGATACAATCAAAGCTAGTATCCGAATAGATATTTTGGACAAAAGAAGAAATTATATTTTTGATTGAATAGTCAGATATCGTGAATAGTGCAAGTATCACGTGAATAGTAACTCTTACATCAAAAGATAAAAATTTCTCAAAAAACATCTTCACGCTTCATAATAATAGTACTCGTGAATAAGAACTTGAATAGTAACTCATGAATAGTAACTCGTGAATAGTAACTCATGAATAGTAACCCCGACATGAAAAAGTTCCAAATTTGATAAAAAGTTTCAACCAATATTTCAAAGATAATGATATTGAAGAAATAATATCATTTGAGAAGAAAATAACATCCCTTACCTCGAAAGATTAAGACTTCTAATGGAATACCTAAGTATAGGTATAGTCTTTCAAGGAAACTTGCAACCGTCTAACAATACTCAAAGTATACTCAAAATACTCACAAGAATACGTTCGATAATATAGAGAGAAAACTTCATTTACGGTGTGATTTTCAATTCTAACCCAAGCACCTATTTATAGGAAATCGCTTAGAACACCAAAGCGAAAATTTAATAAATTAATAATAAATTTCTACACATGCCTAGAATCTGATTTCAGCCATCAAACACATGCCACATTCTAGAAAAAGTAAGAAAAACGTTTTTCTAATTTTAAATATTTTAAACTTCCAAAAATTAATTATTTTGAGCTTTGAACTTCAATAATTCATAATAAATATCCCTTTCATCAGAAAATTTGAATCTCGCTAGTTTTTATAGGAAATTCAATTCTCTACAACTTTTCAGAAGAAAGTTTTTCCAAATTCCAAATAGAAATTGGACCGAAATCCCTAAACGGGCAATTTTACAGCTATAATCAAATTTCGGTCAATAATTGGGGTCCCAGAGCATGTTTAACATGTTTTAAATATTTATTGCAACAAAAATACTCTTCCTCCTCGTATACTCATATATCCCACATTCGTTGTAAAAATATCACCATTATTATATTATTAACATATAATAATATATTTAAATGAATTATTTTATCGGAAAAAGATAAAATATCAATTTTCAACAATTGTCACAAATAAAATTTTCTCCATCTATATCCACATAAAATCAATATTTTTCTCATCATATGAATCAATAATTAATTATTCACAAATAATATTACAGAATCACAATATCGACAATCAGGTGGTTCAAGAAAGAGGGGCTTTCAATAAGAATTTCTTCTTCATGGCGGCGCAATTAGGTGACCAAACCTCTCCTTGAGCGAACTTTCTAGACATTGCCAATAATGTTATCTAATAATATTATTAGGATAATATGAATTATTGCTTCGATAATGAAAAAATCGTGTAATGACAATTATCAAACAACAAAGAATATAAAATATCAACGCAAAGCAATCATTAACTCAATAAAATAACGAACAAAGAATTATCGTAACCATTATTGAGTAGTGCCTTCTTCACGTAAGAATCAACAATTGGTGCAATACTGGTGTCTTCCGTGTTTTTAACCATAGGGTATTTTAACAAGATTAATTGGTGAATAACTGTAGATTATTTTTAAACAACTTATATTTGTCGTTTTCTTCATCCAATCGCTTCAAGTTATGGGCCCCACATGGTCGCTAGCGTCGTAAAGCACGAATATTCCCCGACCGCATTTAATATTCCACGACCAAACGAATATTCCCCGACAACAATGAATATTTTATAACCACTTGCTTATTATGAAATATTTGCTCATCTTACCCCTAACTATCCACATTAATCAAATCAACCCTTACTATTTCAAAATAATAAATAGAGAAAATTAAATTTCATTAATAATAAGTTGGGGTCTTACACTCACTAGCTCACTAGTATCAGTGCGCTCCGTGCCACTCTAAGTCTTCACCCAACCGCGGGAGGACTTACGATCTCTTGCTCCACTTCGCACTAACCTTTTCCAATAACTTCTATATTATGAGTCACAAGTTCTATCAGGAAGTCAATATAAAACAGTAAGGGTGTAAACGAGTCGAACCGGAGCGAACAGAGAGCTACTCGAATTCGACTCGAAATGATAAATTCGTATTCAAATTCGGCTCGAATTCGAATTATATTTGAAAAATTCTACTCAGATTCGATTCGACTCGAATATTTAGTACTCGAATTCGATCCGACTCGACTCGAATATTTATTCAAACTACTCGCGAGCTTCAAATTCAAGCTCAAATTCGAGTCTCCACATAATAACTAGTTTTATAATAAATATAATTATAAATTGATTTTGTTATTTTACTTAAAAATGAGAAAATATATTTATTATTACACTTTATAAATATAAAATCACAATTAAAATTAAAAACACAACAAAATAATAACTAATTATCCTAATTTAATTTAAATTTGTATATATTATAAGAGAATGTATCGAACATCTAATCGAATATGTATTAACCGAGTATGTATCAAATCACAATCAAAAATTCGAGTAGTTTGAATCTTAAACGAGTGGAGTATAACCTTGTTCAGATTCTACTCATATTTTTATTCGAACTATTTTTAATGCTCAGATTTGGATCATATTATTAATGAATCCGAATCTCGTTCGTATTTTTTTGAGTCGAGCCCAGAATCGAGCCTGTTGGGCCATAATCCTTTTCCTTATTGGGCCAGACTTAATGGGCTCCTCCCTTGGATTATGTTACTCTTGTCCTGATTGGTCCGAATGATTTGGGCCTAATTACTTGATTATTTCGTTGGGTCCTTTCGGTTGGATCCGATCGTTTGGGTCATTTCCCTTATTTGGGCTTAGTCATTGAATTGGCCCATTATACAAATTGCCACTTAACTCAACTTTGACCGATAATCATTATGCCAAATGATAGTTGACTACTATGTCTGCCACCTTTCTGCATGGCATTAATGAGGATGGGACTCAGATGACCGGCGGTGGCAAAGAGTGGTAGCAGGTGAGGAAGTAGGCTACATACTTTAAAATTTGAAATGACCGGAGTGGGGAAAAGGTGTCAGGAGGTGATGGGTGGCACGGTAAACCGGGATTGGAGTACGTATGGAGCTAAGATCACAAAGGATGTAAGTAACAAAACATTACACACACAATCATATTCTTACTCTCTCTCGGACATTAGATATTATTTTCTCTCCATTGTTAACCTTGTGATCGCCGATACTGACTTTCACGCCTTGGAAGTTATCCCCAAGCCGGTCAGGTAGTCAAGCTTTTGGTGTTGATTTGTTGAACTGTGCAGGATATCAGACGCGTCTTGGTGATTGGGACGTGGAGAAAGATCTTGGCGTTAACATTGGCGCTAGAAGGAGGGCTGAGTTCTAGTGTCCTGAGTATTTTTCGATCACGCGGTGTGTTTGTTCTACGTCAAGTATTCATGGTGAAGAGTAGAACACACCACACAAAAAGGCGACCTATGGTGTCAAAGTGAATCAACACCGCGAAGTGTCTCATCGAGGATCGTTTGGGGACCGTGCAATAAGTGTTCATGCCAAAGACCTGCGTCAAACGATCACATGAAGATTTTCGGCCGAAGGCGGTGGGCAAAGCTAAGCGTAAGCTAGTCTTCCCGACAGAGAAAGGGTCTAGCCATGGTTGAAAATGAGTAGAAGGCACCTCGCCTAGAACTTGATATCGATATGACCAAGACGAAAAGGCCTCACGACTGGCTAAGATGGCAGATGAAGCGGATAGAGCTATGGAAGTACTTGTGAAGCAGCGACAGGATATAGCTGAGCAAATGACTCGGATGGCAGAGTTGAGGGACGAAGAGTTCAGTTATGATCAGTCCGAAGAGCAAGGACATCGGAGTGGGAAAGAACCTGCTCATTCAGGATGAGAGTCTCGGGGCCAAACTCGAGAAAGAAGAAGATCCCGAAGCCTTACTCCTCAAAGATCGAAGAGGGCACATCACCTTGTCGATTCTAAGGAGCAGGGTCGAAAAGAACGAAGAGGTCGATCCAGAGATCGCACTCCTGAGACCACAAAGAAAGCACTTATTGTTGCACATTCTCGCCATAGCGCCCGAGTTTAGAGACGAAGTATATCTGGAGATCGTACTCCCGAGAGTCTACTGAGGGTACACCACCCTGTGGACACTCGCCATCGGGAAAGTCCTTCTAAAGTTGGAGGCTTTATTGTAAAAAACCGGTCCACTTAGAGGAGGAAGGAGTCACCGGAAAAAGAAGCATCATCTCAACCAGAAGGTGTGGAGTATCTGGTTAAAGAGTTAAAAGAACTTCTAAGCAACTTGCAGAAGTACAAAAACGAAGGATACTTGGGAAAAAGGCATCTTTTTTGGCGGAGATTCTTAAAGAAAAAGTCAACCCACCAAGAAGTTGCCCCACATCGAAAGTTATGATGGATCGGGGATCTCTACGACCACAATCGAGTCGAGCGTTCAACCGATCGATGGATTATTATGACTTTAGTGATCTTTGCTAAGTGCCATACTTTTGTCACAACGCCTTTCGAGAAAGGATGCCCGGCGGTGGATGGGAACTTTGCCCTCGGATTCAATTTCATCTTGGGCGGTATATGCGATAAATTTCATGCTCGCCGGGACCAACAAAAGGGGAAAACCAATGGTTCGTTGGCTCAGTTTGGCAAAGATTCGAATGAGTATTTGGGCCAATATGTGAAGCGGCCCAGTGAAGCGATCGGCCAAGTGATGGAACTGAACGATCTACAAGTTTGTTGGACTGTTTTAGAATGGGCTAGATCCGTCAAATCGGAGAAGTTGGTGAAGAAGTTAATGTTTTATCACAGAAGAGTCTCATTTGAAGCCTTCGACAAAGTCAAGGCTATATCGTGGTGGAGAAGCCATGGATGACCCTCAAGCGTCCTTCTTCGCAAGCCTTAAGGAGCAGATCGGGACGAACCGATGGAGACGAGAAGAAGAATGATGGGAATAAAGACCGCTACGGGCGGGGTCAAGAAATACAATAATTGGAGCAGGGTGGAGGGCGTTCGTCCGGCTCCGGTGAGAGTGAATAGGGCGTACACAAAGACTCAACATGATGTAGGCTATTATCTTGGATCAGATTAAGAATCAACCTATCTTGAGCCACCTCGAGATAACATTAGGCACGAAAAGGGAATTTCGTAAGTATTGTGATTACCATCAAGCTTGAGTCACGATCTGACGATCGTGCTAGTTTGAAAAACTTTATTGAAAGAAAGGTACAAGGTGGGGCTTTAATTCGGTATGTGGTCGCAAGAACTAATCAACAAAGCAGACAGAGAGGACTGTTCAAAGACTCAACCCGATTCAAACAAAGCGTTGCCGGCTCGGAGCGACTGCAAGACATGTGATAGATGTCATCACCGGGGTACTTTTCCGCAAACTCGTTGGAAAGATACCGGTTAGTTACTTGGATTCGGTCATGTCGGTGGCGGGTACCCTCCGAAAGACCGAGACCTTATTCGAGTATCTGGTAATCTCCTTTCTCGATGAAGATTACCCTTGAAGTCATCGAACCGCACGACGAGGATCATTAGTCTTGGATCAAGCCTGCAAGTGGGTTCGGTGGATACGGCGAATGATGGTAGATAATGGGTCTTCTGTAGATATTTCGTATGCCCATGCTTATCGGAGGATGCACACAGAGGCAGGCGAAAGATGGAAATAAGCGGGAGGCTCCTTTGTATGGTTTTAGTAATGATCCGGTCAAGGTGCATTTGGAACCATTGAATTATCGGTCATCTTGAACGGCCCCTCAACAATAGTAGAAATTATTTGCAAATTTTATGTTGTGCATGTAGATTACGCTTATAATGCTATTTTGGGAAGGCCTACTTTAATTGCTTTGCAAGTCGTGACCTCAATTCCTCATTTCAAAATCAAATTTCCTACTACTCATGGGGTTGGTGAGGTGAAAGGGATTTGGATCCGGCGAAGGTGTTATAGGAATGCTGTGATCACTTCGGGAGTGGGGGTATCGAAGCAAAAGCAGGCCATGGCGATAGAGATCGAACCCTTCACTGAGAGTAGTTCCGAACCATTGGTCATGCCAGTTGAAGAAACAGAGGAGATAGAGCTCATCTCGGGCAAGGTGAACAAGACAGTGAAAATAGGTTCGGGTCTGCCGGAACCTCTCCGGACGAACCTCATGGAGCTCCTGAGATGCTATGTTGACATCTTCGCATGGGAACCTCAAGATATTCCAGGAGTAAGCAGGGATATCGCTGAGCATCGGTTGGAAGTGGACCCGTCAAAGAAACCAGTCCGACAAAAGAGGAGGATCTTTGCACCTGAACGTCAGCGGATCATCGATGAAGAAATTGCAAAACCGCTGGCGGTGACTTCATCTTTGAGATCGACTACCCGCAGATGGATGGCAAATGTGGTCTTTGGTCCGAAGCGAGAATGGTAAATGGCGAGTCTCAGATCGACTATCTTGATCTAAATAAAGCTTGTGTCAAAGGATTTCTACATGCTTTACCCCACATCGACCAACTCATCGATGCCACTTCGGGGTATGCTTTGTTAAGTTTCATGGACGAATTCTCTGGATATCATCAGATTTCCATGTGTAAAGAGGATATACCGAAGACGGCGTTCATTACGCATCGTTCGGTATATGCCTATAAGAAAATGAATTTCGGCCTCATCAATGCCGGAGCCACATACCAGAGGATGATGAACCATGTCTTGAGGATATCATTTGGCGGGAATGTGGAGGTGTACGTGGACGACATGATTGTCAAAAGCATGTTGGTGCATAAACATCTGGATGATTTAGAAGAATACTTTCAGACAATTCGTCATCACAACTTGAGATTGAACCCCACTAATTGCACCTTGCCGGTTGCAGAAAGTGGCAAATTTACGGGTTATCTTGTCGATCGAGAGGAATTGAAGCCAATCTAGAGAAGATTCAAGCGATTCGAAATATGAAGACTCTCGATCATTTAAAGACGTTCAACGTCTGACTGGAAGGATTGCAGCTTTAAGGAGGTTCATATCCAAGTCGGCAGAAAGATGTTTGCCATTCTTTGATACGTTGAAAGGGCCGAAGAATGCAAAGACGTTCCAATGGACTTCGGAATGTGAGGACGCCTTTCAGAGCATCAAGTCCTACTTATCTTCGACGCCTTTGTTGGTGAAGCCCGCTCCTGCTGAGCCCTTATATTTATACTTAGCAGCTAGTTCGTTGGCGGTAGGAGCAGTTTTGGTGCGTGAAGTTGGGGGTAAGCAGCACCCAGTTTATTATGTAAGCCATGTCCTTCGGGAGCTGAAACAAGGTACCCAAACATCGAAAAGTTTGCTTTTGCTTTAATAAGCGCTAGTCAAAAGCTTAGGCAATACTTTGTGGTAGATTGGTAATAGTATATACAGATCACCTTTGAAGAAGATTATGGGCAAACCCGAGGTATCGGGGAGATTAAGCTGCACGGACGATGGAGTTGTCCCAATTTTTCATTGAATATCATCCCCGAACCGCCATCAAAGGCAAGCCTTGATCGATTTTGTAGTTGAATGCTCGTTTTGAAAGTCGATGAAGTTGTGGGCGGTGAAGGATCTCGACAGAAGCGATTCTGATTCTTCAGCAGAAGCGAGTTCGTGGACGCCAGATGCAGATGGGTCTTCTACCACGGACGTCGATTGGAGCAGGATTATTTCGACAAGTCCGGAGAGGATTCAAAGCAAAGAGCCATCGATTTCGATTCAAAGCGACGAACAACGGTTTTGAGTATGAGGCGGTACTCGCAGGGTTACGACTAGCAAAGAGTCTTGAAGTGCAGAGAATAGTCATCTTCAGTGATTCTCAGTTAGTCGTTAAGCAACTCTCTGGGGAGTACGAAGCTCGAGGCCCAAGAATGATCAAATATTTGGCAGAATTGAAAGAACGACTCCAGTATTTCCAATCCTACGAGTTTCAGGGGGTCGAGCGTAATAACAATTCCATTGCTGACTCTCCAAATTAGCCACTATGGATGTTAACGCCTTTGATGGGTCAGTTTACTTAGAAATTTTGCAACATCCTAGTGTTCATCATGAATTGGTGATGTGCGTTGACCGAACCAACTGCTGGTTGACTCCATATATAGAGTATCTGGCAGATGGCGTCTTACCTTCGGATCGGATGCTAGCCAAGAAAATCAAGTATAAGAGTGCTAATTTTGTTCTGATTGGCGGGGATCTATTCCGAAGAGCTTTCTCGTCTCCACTACTGAAATGTTTGACTCCATCTGAAGCTGAATATGCTTTCCGAGAAGTACATGAAGGCATCTATGGTGACCATATGGCAGCTAAGTCATTAACTTATAAAGTACTTCGTCAAGGGTACTACTGGCCTACCATCTTCAAGGAAGCGACTGAATACGTCAAGAAGTGCGAGAAGTGCCAACTCAACAGTTCAATACCACATCAGCCACCAGAAGAGCTATACTCGATCTTATCTCCTATACCCTTCGCTATCTGGGGGGTTGATATATTGGGTCCGCTACCGAAAGCAAAGGGTCAAGTCAGTTTTGTTATAGTTGCCATCGACTATATGACCAAATGGGTAGAAGCAAAGCCACTTAGGTTAATAACGGAACAGGAATGCTTGAAATTTTTGAAAGAATCAATAGTATTTCGTTTCGGAATTCCTAAGGTGGTAATATCAGACAATGGACATCAATTTGTGGGATCGAAATTTGAAACATTTTTGAAAGAACTGGGGATCCAGCACAGAAAGACTTCAGTAGCTCATCCTCAGTCAAACGGACAAGTTGAAGTGACCAACAGAACGCTGCTAAATGGGATCAAGCGCAGATTGGACGAAGCTAAGGGCAGATGGCCAGAAGAGCTACTTAGTATATTATGGGCTTACCGAACTACTCCGAGGACTATAACGGGGGATTCACCTTTAAGATTGGCCTATGGTACTGATGCCTTAGTCCTAGTTGAAATTGGATCTCCAAGTCTTCGAGTTAGTCAATTCAAAGAGATCTACAATGAGGAAGGGCTGAAAGCCAATCTTGATTTGCTTGAGGAAGTTAGAGAAACAGCCTTAATCAAATTGGCAGCCTATCAGCGAAGAGTGGCCAAACATTATAATAAGGGGGTAAAGTTTCACAGATTCGAAGTAGGGGATTTTGTCCTCGAGAAGCCAAGCATCTACACCTCGAATCTGGGGAAAGCGCGATGCCAATGGGAAGGACCGTATGAAATCTTTGAAGTGTCAAGGCGGGGACTTATCGGTTGAAGACATTAGGACGGTCGACAATTAAAAATACTTGGCATATTTGGCAGCTTAGGAAGTACTTTGAAGAAAAGCGATGTCAAGACATCGGAAGTCTGTAAATGCTTACGTCATCATCAATAAAAGTTCCCTTTTTTCTCAAATAAATCTTGTCTTCGTTGCTGATCGGTTCAGTGGTGTAAGGAGGTTCGGGGGGACTCGCTGACCATTCGATGGTAGCCTTAATGGCAGGTGGACCTTATGGGTTTGTCAGGCCCTTCGTGGTAGGCAAACGCCATCCTTAAGACATTGTCAGGCCCTGCGTGGTAGGCAATTGTCGACACTTAGACCTTGTCAGGCCCTTCGTGGTAGGCAAGTGTCATCCTTAAGACGTTGTCAGGCCCTGCGTGGTAGGAAATTGTCGACACTTAGACCTTGTCAGGCCCTTTGTGGTAGGCAAGTGTCATCCTTAAGACGTTGTCGAGCCCTACGTGGTAGGCAATTGTCGACACTTAGACCTTGTCGAAGCCCTTCGTGGTAAGGCAAGTGTCATCCTTAAAGACGTTGTCGCCCTACGTGGTAAGTAATTGTCGACACTCGAGACCTTGTCGAAGCCCTTCGTGGTAAAAAGCGTTGTCCTTGAGACCTTGTCAGGCCCTTCGTGGTAGGCAAGCGTTGTCCTTCAGACTTCGTCAGGCCCTTCGTGGTAGGCGAATGTCATCTTTTGGTTTTGTTAGGCCTTTTGGGGTAAATAAATTCCTAATGAAGTAGATCTGTCTCACACTTCGGTAACTAATAAGTATCCCTTTACTTTATTACTTTATTACCTAAAATTTTTCTAAGTGTTGAGTTCGGAATGCCTCATTCCCTAACTTCATCTTATCTATTATATGACATGCTTAGTTGTTAATTAACAGTTCGAGTTGAGTCCATG
Source organism: Panax quinquefolius (assembly GCA_020205615.1). Taxonomy (NCBI): domain Eukaryota; kingdom Viridiplantae; phylum Streptophyta; class Magnoliopsida; order Apiales; family Araliaceae; genus Panax; species Panax quinquefolius. The sequence continues at coordinate 166,641,052 of CM035152.1, forward strand.
AAAGAGTTTGTGCATCTTTCCAGTTGAATTAATATTGAAGTATTGGCAGAAAGTAAATGCACTGAAGTCATAAGGAATGAAACCACATTTCATTAATATTTAATGTAAGACCCCAACTTATTATTAATGAAATTTAATTTTCTCTATTTATTATTTTGAAACAGTAAGGGTTGATTTGATTAATGTGGATAGTTATGGGTAAAATACGCAAATATTTTAAAATAAGCAAGTGGTTATAAAATATTCATTGTTGTTGTAGGGAATATTCGTTTGGTCGTGGAATATTAAATCTTTGTTGGGGAATATTAAATGCGATGGCAATGACCATGTGTGGGCCCCATGTGAAAGCGATTGGATGAAGAAAAGCGACAAATATAAGTTGTTTAAAAATAACTAGGCGTAGTTGTTACAGATTATCTTATTAAAATACCGGTGGTTAAAACACAAGTAGCACCAGTATTGCACCAATTATTGATTCTTACGTGAAGAAGGCACTACTCAATAATGATTACGATAATTATTGATCGGTATTTTATTTTATTGAGTTAATGATTCACTGCGTTGATATTTTATATTCTTTGTTGTTTTGATAATTGTCATTACACAAGTATTTTTCATTATCGAAGCAATAATTCATATTATCCGAATAATATTATTAGAAAACATTATTGGCAATGTCTAGAAAGTTCATCTAAGGAGAGGTTTGATCACCTAATTGCTGGCCAAGAGGAGAAATTCTTATTGGAAAGCCCCTGCTTTCCTGAAGCTGCTGGTTATCAATATTGTGATTCGTAATATTATTTGTGAATAATTAATTATTGATTCATATGATGAGAAAAATATTGATTTTATATGGATATAGATGGAGAAATTTTTAATGTGACAATTGTTGAAAATTGAAATTTTATCTTTTACGATAAAATAATTCATTTAAATATATTATTATATTTTAATAATATAATAATGGTGATATTTTTACAACGAATGTGGGATATATGAGTATACGAGGAGGAAGAGTATTTTTGTTGCAATAAATGTTTAAAAAATGTTAAACATGTCGATGGACCCCATTTATTGACTGGAATTTGATTATAGCTTGTAAAATCGTCCGTTTGTGAATTTCGGTCAATTCCTATTTGGAATTTGAAAAAACTTTCTTCTGTAAAGTTGTAGAGAATTGAATTTCCTATAAAAAGTCGCGAGATTCAAATTTTTTCGACAAAGGGCTACTTATTGTGAATTATTGAAGTTTTGAAGCTTGAAATAATTGATTTTGGAAGTTTAAATTATTTTAAATTAGAAAACGTTTTTCTTACTTTTTCTAGAAGGTGGCATGTGCTTATTGAGCTGAAATCAAATTTCAAGAGTGGCGTAGGAATTTTGATATATATAATAGTATTAAATTAAATTTTTCGCTTTGGTGTTCTAAGCAATTTCTATAAATAGGGTCTTAGGTTAGAATTGAAAATTACACGGCTCGAAGTTTTCTCTCTCTATATTATCGAGCGTATTCTTGTGAGTATTTTAAGTATACTTTGAGTATTGTTATACGGTGCAAGTTCAAGTCATAGCCTTTATATCAAGGTGTTTCAACTGAAGTAATTGTCTTTGTGAAGTAAAGGATATTTTTTTTTCAGTAATGATATTATTTCTTCAATATCATTATGTTGAAATATTGATCTGAAGTTTTTATCAAATTTGGAACTTTTGGTTTTGAGATTCTTATTCACGATACTCGGATTATTCACATATCTGGTCTATTATTGACGAATCATCGACACTATTCATCGAAAAATGAAAAAATTTTCTTTTCGTTCAAAATATCTATTACGGATACTAGCTTTGATTGTATCCATGTTTTGATCATTCTTGAATTTTACACCACTATAATTATTTTTGAGGTATTTTTGGACATGGATAAAACAAAATACGAATCCTTAATCCTTAATCCTTGTCATTTTGTTTCAATTGGATTCGTTTCTTTAAAAATATTTTTCATTATCCTCGGTCTTAAATGATGATATTATTGAATATCTTTGGCCCTGTAGTGCAAAGATGAATGAAGAATATCTTTGGTCAGTAGAATATCAGTGTTTTGATGTAGTAGTGCAAAGATGAATATTTGATTCCGGATGTATATTGATTGATGTTACTGAGGATAAAGGATGAGCGATGAACTTTTAAATTCATACATAGAAGATAGTAGTTTGCATTCTCTACTTAACTCTTCTAATGAATTATTATTTCAGCTATGAATATTGATTTAAAATTTGTTGTCTATTGTATTCTATTAGATTTTTCCCCGTTGAAGACTAACGATAATTTGTTGTATATTATCTTAGTCATAATATTCTTTCTTTGGGCTAGTTGAGCTCACCCTTTTCCTTTTTGTTCCATTTTTCTTCTCGGGAGGCGAGAATATAGCGAGTATGCAGTCTGGGTATGGAATGAAAGTTCTAGAGAGAGTTGTTTAGTAGTCCTCACCATTTTGTAAAATAATGTATCAATAAATGTGATGAGGATTTATTTGAGTATAGATATTGTCTAGAAGATAATATTTGTATACAAACTCACAGTTTTATTGTTGTAATAATAAAGTTGTAGTTGTTTCTGTACCATGTATTGACAACTCAGAATGGGTGATGTATACCTATTTTGGGGGCGTCACATTTAAACTTGATTACAATATTAGAAAATTTTTGCAAGTCCTATAAATTAAAGAAAGAAAAATAACAGAAATCTTCACAAATATTCTTTAATAAAACCAACGGAAAACAAGAGCATTCTCTTCAGGCGCCATCTTCGTCATCTGAAGAGTCGAGCAAGGATGGATCCACGTTAGCTGCAATCAGCTTCTCCTTGCCACGACTCCGGCAGAGCTCATAGCTTTCAGAGTATATCTTCATGATCTCTCCATTGATCTCATCCGAGTTCCGATACTCTTCACAGATTTGTTTGCGAAGGACATCGGTTAGAGGAGGCCCAAGGTCCCGAAGAGCCTTGAGTTCTCGGATTTCTTCTTCAAGCTTTTGGCGCTTATTCAGATGACGAGTTTCTGCCAGCTCTAGTTTTTGGATCATCTTGGTCAAGATCTTAGTGTGACGCCCCCAAAATTAGGTATACGTCACCCATCTTGGGTCGCCACTTACATGGTACATAAATTCAAATACAACTTACTAAGATAACTATCGTGGTATGCAATCTGACATAAAGCGTGAGTTTGAATACAAATATTGTCTACTAGATATTATACAAACTCAAAAGGAGTCCTCATTACAACTATTATCACACTATTTCACGCGAATAGTGAGGACTACTAATGCTATCCTCCGGACCATTACTCCGTTCCCCGACTCGTCCAAACTATGTTCTCATTTCTCAAGAGAACGGTGAAAGAAAAGGGTGAGCTCAACTAGCCCAAGAAGAAATATTATGACTAAGATAATGCGAATAAATTATCATTAGCCTTCAACAAAGATGTTAAACCGATAAAATACAATAGACAACCCGGTTTAATCTGCGCAATGAAATATGCAATCCATTAAAAGAGTCAAGTAGAAAATAAAGTCTACTATCTTTTAGGTTTTAAAAGGTTTTCATCATCATTATATATCACTAAGACTCAGTTTAATGAATAAACCACAATATCTATTCATCCTTGTACCACGGTCAAGGATTTTCATCAAATTATCAATGGTCATGACTATACCCAATCACCCCTGGTCATAATCATACCAAAAACTATCCATCATCGCATTATAGGCCACGAGGACTTTTGTCACATCATTTATAACAAGCCGTGATTATATCTTAGAATGATCCTGGTCATAATCATACTAAGTGCATCTATGCACGTAAGCCAAAGATAACATAATATAACATGAGGATGATGACAATGACATAATAATTCAATAAAACAAGTTCATTTAATTAATTTATTCAGGAACTAATAACGCCCAAATTGTCAACATGATCTCTTGCTTTGTAGAGTAAAATTCAAGAATGATCGAGAAAAATATTTCCATGAAAAATCTTTGGATGAAACGCAAATATCAAGAATATTCTACTAATTTCATGGAGTATAGAAGTCAAAGTTTTAACCAATTTGGGTATAATAAAGAATGGAATAACAAAGGAAATCACCATGCATGCGGTGCTTGCGATGTAGCGAGTTATTCCAATGAATAATAATAACGGAACCGGTCGGTGAAATTCACAACCGCAAGCGAGGATGTTCCAACAGAATAATAAAGATGGAACCGGATCCGTGTAAAACACAGATAGGATATTCCAACAGAATGATAAAGAGCGGAACCAGTCCGGTGTAAAACACATGATGAGGATGTTCCAATGAATAATAGAAGAATGTCACAAAGTATAGGGTAAACCACTTATCTGATTATGTATATAGTATATCACAGATATCTGAGTTATTCCAACAGAATAATAAAGAATGGAATAATGAGAGGATTTCACCAAGTATAGGGTATACGCATGTATACGAGTTATTCCAAATGAATAATAAAGAATGGAATAAATGAAGTTCTCTTCATGAATAAGAAAGAATAACACACCACTTACAGGTACAACAAATAATATCCCTACTAGTAAAAGACACCTTTGGATATCAAAGTAGTGAAGTACCGAATACTCTTCTTCTTTCTCTCATAGATTTTCTCTCTATAGCTTCTCTCTATAATTTCTCTCTAGAGTTTCAATTGAATTAAGTAAGAAAATAATGAAGGAATGAGCTTATTTATAGGAAAATAGAATTCATAGTAATTAATCCATGAAGGTCCAGATTGATTTACTTTAATCTGACGGTCCATATTTAAAGCAAAATTTTTTAAATAAAATATCATATATTCTATTTATATAAAAACATTTTACTATGCAAAACACTACGCAAACACTATGCATAATAAAATATAATATATTCTATTTATAGAATAACTTTAATAAAGTATTTTGTTTTATATAAAAGATGTTTACATTTTATTACGTTAATAATATGAATAAAACAAAACGTCATTATCGCTATAATAATTCATATTATTAATCGACAATAATGGAATCAAACTGAGTGACTTCTCACATAAGCATCAAAATCAATACCGGTGTGCTACTTATGCAACCACACATGTATTCTTTGTACTTTTACTACTGAAGTAGTTCAACAAGATCAACCAGTAAAACTTCCGCCGTTATTTTCATAAAATATTTTGTTCGGTGAATAGTAACTCATGAATAGTAATTCGTGAATAATAACACGTGAATAGTACTCACGACACAAAAAGTGTCCCAAATACTGAAGTGAACAATACTAGAGTGAATAGTAATTTTGGTGAATAGTAAGCGTAGTGAATAGTAACTCGTGAATAGTAACTCGACACAAAAGTGTCCCAAATACTAGAGTGAACAATACTAGAGTGAATAGTAATTTAGGTGAATAGTAACCCTGAATATAGAATCGTGAATAAGAAGGGTATTTTTTATGACAACTTGTCTACTTTGAAAAATTTTCAAATATGACCCTTAACTTTAAAATTTTATCAATTTAACTATTCACCAAAATAGAAAAATTGAACACTTTTATTTCATAAAATTTGGGGTCTCACAATCTCCCCTCCTTATGGAATTTAAGCCCTCGAAATTAGAGTGCGTACTGGTATGATAAAGAGGTGAAGATACCTTGAATACCTTTATCGTTGAAAACATTAAATTCATCTTTGCAATCACGCCAAAGATATTCATTAACAATTCATCTTTGCATTACTGAGCCAAAGATATACAATTATAAAACCAATAATCTTTGAGACTCAAATTTTAATAAGTATCACGACCACGAATTATCCATGCACTACGGCCAAGGATAATTGTGTTTTCAATTACGATCATGATTATACCGAACAATCCTTGGTCATAATCATACCAAGTCCATCTATGCACGTAAGCCACAGATGACTTTGAACACATCCATGAATTAATATTTCATTGCTGAGACTCAGCTCAATAATTAATCCACATCGTCGAATCATCCCTGCACTACAGGCCAATGATATTCTTTAGTATCACGACCACGAATTATCCATGCACTACGGCCAAAGATAATCGTGTATTCATTAAGTATCACGACCACAAATTATCCATGCACTACGTACAAAGATAATCGTGTATTCATTAAGTATCACGACCACAAATTATCCATGCACTACGTGCCAAAGATAATCGTGTATTCATTAGTATCACGACCACAAATTATCCATGCACTACGTGCAAAGATAATTGTGTATTCATTAATATCACGACCACAAATTATCCATGCACTACGTGTCAAAGATAATCGTGTATTCATTAGTATCACGACCACAAATTATCCATGCACTACGTGCAAAGATAATTGTGTATTCATTAGTATCACGACCACAAATTATCCGTGCACTACGGCAAAGATAATCGTGTATTCATTAGTATCACGACCACAAATTATCCATGCACTACTACCAAAGATAATCGCGTATTCATTAGTATCACGACCACACATTATCCATGCACTACGGCCAAAGATAATCGTGTTTTCAATTACGGTTATGATTATACCGAATAATCCTTGGTCATAATCATACCAAGTCTATCAATGCACTACGGCCAAAGATGACTTTTACCACATCCATGAATTAATATTTCATTCACGAGACTCAAATTTCAATAATTAATCCATATCATCGAATCATCCCCGCACTACGGGCGCCAAGGATATTCATTAAGATATCACGACCACGAATTATCCATGCACTACGCCAAAGATAATCGTGTATTCATTAAGTATCACGCACCACAAATTATCCGTGTACTACGACCAAAGATAATCGTGTATTCATTAGTATCACGACCACAAATTATCCATGCTAACTACTGACCAAAGATAATCGTGTTTTAATTACGGTTATGATTATACGAAACAATCCTGGTCATAATCATACCAAGTCCATCTATGCACTACAAAAGCCACGGATGACTTTCAACATAATATAAACATGAGGATAATGATATAAAGAATCAATCAAATGAGATAAAGGATAAATATTAAACATTTATAATTTATCCAGGATTCAAGAATATCCAGGATTCAAGAATATTAAACATTTATAATTTATCCAGGATTCATTGCTGAGACTCAGCTCAATAATTAATCCATATCATCGAATCATCCCTGCACTACAGGCCAAGGATATTCATTAGTAACACGACCACGAATTATCCATGCACTACGGCCAAAGATAATCGTGTATTCATTAGTATCACGACCACAAATTATCCATGGATGTTTCCTTTTTCGGGATGAGATGGGGACAGATCCGATCGGTTCATCATCAGGCACTTGAATTTTAGTGGGGACTATTGGAGGGATGTCAGCCGAAGACGAGGGAACTCGGAGCTCTTCGGCAATCAGGGGGGTTATCTTCGTCCTTATCTTTTTTTCACGGTGAACCTTTGCCCGATCGTGCAAAGGTATGTCGAGCAAACTTCTCTTCATCGAGATGGATTCAGAAGGTGCAGGACTAGGGTTGGATCTGAAATTTTGCTTGTGGGATTGTTTGGGAGTTGCTTGGGATCACTTTCGTGGTTTGTTTAAATTTGGGTGGATTTGGATTTCTTGGCGGATCTTTTCCTTCTACGGGTCCGAGGATTAACCCGGGTATGTTGGGCTCATCAGTCTGGGGTTCATCATTTTGAAGAGAAATAGTTGGTGGATCGGTGACAAGGGGATCAGCTCAGGAAGATTCTTCAGTCGGATGCTCTTCGCTCGCATCCGTATTCTTCCCTGCCAAAAAATCTTCCAATTCTTTCACTTTCGAAGAAGTTGGTTTGATCAGAGACACTGCAAAAAACCATGTATCAGAACCCGTATCACCTAGATATCTCAAAAATTGTGTTACAAAGTTGTTCGAAACTTACATTTGTGGTCATATAGCCAGGCTTGTTTAGTCAGAAGCGTAAAACTCCATTCCTTTGGAGGAATCTTCTTCAAAAAATCTGCCATCTCCTTCACACGCTCTTCGGAGATATCTCCAAAGTCAGCAGAGACCCGATCAGAGATAGTCCAATCTGGAAGAGAAGAGATTTCGGGTCCCGTAACGAAAAACCATTTTTCGTACAACCCCTTATTGCTTGAAGGGGTATCCATCGTGGGTCTCCTCTCAAATCGGTGTTGGGTCGAGGAGATTTGTTTGCTCAACATTTGAAACCTCGTTCTCGGGACCTACCGTGAAAGAATATGGTGAAGAAGATGTCGACGGAGGGAGGAATCTCTAATTCATGACGTGGCAATGATGAATGCCGGGATGTGGATATAGGAATTGGGCACCAATTGGGCAAAACCCACTCCTATAAACCCTAGGAGGTAACGACGAAAAAGCATGGAGGGTAAGCGAATCTCCTTTTCGGAAAAAGTGGTGGCATAGCGACCCAACCATCCGGTCGCTGGTACATACGCTCTTCAGGAGCGGGAGCCCTTATAGCATACATGTCAGGAATCTGATAGTGAGTCCGGAGGATACGTATCTTAGATTCCGTGACGGTGGAGGGGATGTTGGCATGGGGAAACTGTTCCCCGTCCTTGAAGAAGTTGGAAGGTGGTGAAGAAGGGAACAGAGTCGGATTTCCCCCCATGGTTGCTGAAGATTGGGGGTTTGAACTCGAACCCTCTTGGTTAGGGTTTGGATTGGGGGAAGCGGTCTTTAAGGGGAGTCACTCGAAGGGAGAATTTTGGCTAGAGTTCACAGTCACCATTGTTGAGATTTTATAAAATAGAGAAGGAAGTTCTGGGAAGGAGAAGAAAGCTTAAAGGTTCAAATTTTAAATTGGCAGGTAAAACCGTCAGGATTGGTAAAGTTTATCTTTTATATCGGCGGTTTACGCAGAATCGAGGTGTGATACAATTAATTCACAGCAATGATGGTGAATTGAAAGAGGTGTCGTCCGATTTTGGGTCTAAATATCTTAACCGGAGTGGACTTATGTCTATTGGGCCTCCCATTTCTGTTTCTGGTATTAATTTGGACCGATTTTGTTGGGCTTTGGTGAGTTTCACTTTGGACCTCTTGTGACTTATCATAATTCGTTATATTATGGGCCTATACTGATTATAGTCTTTCATTAAACACCCTGTTTACTAAAAGACTAGGGGGCAACGTTGGGCCATAATCCTTTTTTCTTATTGGGCCAGACTTAATGGGCTCCTCCCTTGGATTATGTTACTCTTGTCCTGATTGGTCCGAATGATTTGGGCCTAATTACTTGATTATTTCGTTGGGTCCTTTCGGTTGGATCCGATCGTTTGGGTCATTTCCGTTATTTGGGCTTAGTCATTGAATTGGCCCATTATACAAATTGCCACTTAACTCAACTTTGACCGGTAATCATTATGCCAAATGATAGTTGACTACTATGTCTGCTACCTTTCTGCATGGCATTAATGAGGATGGGACTCAGATGACCGGCGGTGGCAAATAGTGGTAGTAGGTGAGGAAGTAGGCTACATACTTTAGGCTGAAATGACCGGGAGTGGGGAAAAGGTGTCAGGAGGTGATGGGTGGTACGATGGCAAGGATCGAGATGCGTATGGGGCTAGGATCACAAAGAGGTAAAGTAACAAAACATTACACACACAATCATATTCTTTTCTCTCTCGGGCATTAGATATTATTTTCTCTCCATTGTTAACCTTGTGATCGCCGACATCGACTTTCACTTGAGCTATCCTCGCCGTGATCGGTTGTCAAGCTTTGGTGTTGATTTTGTTGGTATGCGAGGATATCGGATAGCGTCTTGGTGATTGAGGCGTGGAGAAAGATCTTGGCGTTGTTTCAAGGCTGTGTTGTTTCTTCGTTTACGCCTAAGCTTTATAGAACAGAGGGACTATATATTGAAAATAATACCACAAAATATAGACTGAGATTTAATAATTCTGAGCATCCGGAGTATCGAAAAGAAGAATACAAAGGGAACTTGTTCAAAAAGATACAACGGAAAAATAAAATAAAACTAAGAGAAATTAAAATTTGGTTAGTTTGGTTTTAAAAAGAAAATCTATAACAAAAATGACACCTATTAAATGTTAAGCACTACCATGCTTAATCAAAAGGAGTTATCTTTCTCCACAACTTTTCCAATAAGAGGGGATGGAATATCAAAGCTATTATTATTCCACCTTGGTGTACTAGAAACAAATTATATAAATAAATAAAGTAAATCTAAAGTCCAAGGTCACTTGGGACACTAATCCTTTGGTTGGATTACTTCCACGTACACCCTATAGATTTTCGTGGTTCACACTCTGTCTCTCGATGCCAATCCAAATATACATAACTTGTTTTTCTGAATAATATGGATTTGTGGAACCTACTTTTAAGTCTTATGGCCATATATATTGATAACGCTGTTTCGACCAGATCAACCATGAGAATTGAGTGCTTCAAAATATCTAAAAGAATGAATTAATACGTGAAGAATTGGCCTCCAGATTAATTCGCCTCCGATAATTAAGTGATCAATAAGCGTATGAAAATTGATACATACCAGAGGTCCCTCATTATTAATTTATATATAGTCGAATATTTAGGTCACGTGTTCACTTCCTTCTCGAATACGGTTATAAACACTTCGTTCTCGGATAAGGTTATATTCATGATAAACCCAAATATGATTCTGAATAATCTATTCGGATGAGAGTCCAAACTTACTTAAACTGATCTCCAATTATTTGTTGAATCGTAGAATGTCTTATGCATTAGGCTTTGGGCAACATGAGTTCACCTTGGGAGACGGGCATTATGCTAAGGCAGCTTTAGCATGCGTCAGTATCCACGGACCCATGCGTGGTGCTACACTTATTACATGATGACCTCTTGCATGCCCATGCATGGTTGGTATACGACTGAACTTGGGAGTCAATGAGGTCTGGCATATAATAGGGTACCCCAAGTTTGTACTCGGGGCGTGTCAGCAACTCAGGATACATAGTGATTTGGGGAACCATTTTAAATTTACTTTCAATGGTATTTATTGTTCTGAAATTATAATTATTTCTCTGAAATAATTAAATGGCTTTCTAACAGAGAAAAATTATGTCTGAATGTGCATAATTAAGAACTATTCAAGTTGTTTAAATATTCGGTTTCACAATTAGTAATCTAATTTATGATATAAAAACTTCTAGCATGCACCCTTTTGTTTGTTGTTAGATTAATATCCAATTAATCACCAAAGATGTGATATAATATCGTTTTAATTTCTGCCCAACTGCCGACATCTGGTTTACAGTACTTGTGGTTGGGGCAACTAATCCACCATTTTGAAGAATGTAGTGATCAATAGTTTATCAGAATTTCATGCCATGCACACTTATGTGCTGACAATCAATTAAGGAAAAAAAACATGGGGCACTAGCTGGGTAGGTATTTATTTTGTCCACAAATGAATGTATAAGATTCCTTAGTTATATACTCTCTTCGTTACTTAATATAAGTCGTTTTAGAGTTGTGTACAAGTATTTTTATTAAGAAAATAATTGTATAGCTAAGGGTGTTAATGAAAAGAAGATAGCTCGACACTCGATTTCGAGATCGATTCAAAAATATGATCCACATTTCGAATTGAAGTTGATTCAAGTTTCGAATATGATCCATACTGTTTTTTCATTTAATGATCATAATAATCTAATTAGAAGATACCAAAGATTCGCTTAAATTAGGGTTCGAGTATTTCATTTTTTCTCTAACCATACTAATATCGTCATATTTCGATGGATATTCAAGAATCTATTCCGATCCATACTAATAAGTTTTAACTATGTGATATTTGTATTAATCTTTATAATTTATAAAGTGTAGTATTAAATTGTGTAATCTTGTCTTGAATAAATCGGTGAATTGATTGTCAATTCAGTATTACATTTTGTAATTTCTTTACATAAATAAAAGTAAAAGACTTTTATATATAAACATTAGTTCAATAATCAATTTAGTATGTAGTGGTTCGAAGATTAAGCGAAATAGTTCATATTGAAACTGATTTGAAGAACAAGTGAGTAGCTTCGTTTTGTAAGCGAGAGTTAGTCTTACTGAGCCAAGTAGAGGTCCGAGTAATAATCAAAATTAGAATCTCAAGTAAAATTAGAAATTCTTATCGAATTCGAAAGCTTAATTTTTCGAGTCGGTAGAATCGGCGTTAGAGTGTTCATTTGAGATTCGACTCGTTTTCACTCCTATGTATAGCATTAAATATAATATTAATTATTTATATTGCCCTTGTATTGAAAAAAAAAGAGTATTATTTATTGGGCAAAAAATAGTGAGAGAGCCAAAGTTATACTTGGGATAATATTATTTAAACTAAGCAATTAATGCTTATTTATAATTCTCAAACGAATTATATTAAAGAATAAAAATAATTCTTTAAAACGACTTAAATTAAGTTAAGGAACGAAGAGAGTAATATCCATAGATATAGCTACACGTACGCTAATAGTGCAAAGTCCTCGATAAACTTTAGAATCTAGTTGGAATAGCTAGCTAGGGTGGCTCCTCTCTCTTGTAGCGATACTTATAACGTGGATAGAACAATAATGTCAAAATATGTGGACAGACAAGTTTTAGAAGCAATCTCATTCTAAGTAAGAAGTGGTGTACTTTTCTCTATAATTTCTTGGTAAAGTTTCATTAATTAATTAACAATTAAGTTACTCAACAATACCTATCTATTTTCATTTATACGTGAGAAAGAAGTGGATTGTGCTTTTGACTAATTGACAATGAAGTGGATAAATGTACAAGAAATAAATTCAATTAAGACGAAATTATCACACCACATATTAATATAAAATTTTATACTTTTTGTTACATTTGTTATACTGTAGTTAGTTGTATTTTAACTCCAGTGTCCTAGCCCCTATAGGTGGGTCAGTACAAATGCAAGATTTAATATAACTAATATAACAAAAAATTATAGTACTTCTTGGTGGTATGTGGTGTGTGATAATTTCATCCCAATATCCAATCTACGAGAAATGTATAGTTAAAAAGGTAGATTGATAGAATAATCAAACGTGGGTATTTAGAAACCTAGCAAGGGACAGGAGAAAATAGGATATGGCTGTTCCCTCGGCCTTGCCTGCAACTTTATGCATAGCAGTTGAGTGAACCTTTTGGTGATGTTCTTCTGAAGATAATTGATTAAGAGCTTTTTGGTAACACCAAATTTGTTAGAAGTTTAATTAAATTTGTCTAACTCTTTAGGTATTTTGATTAGTGGTTTAGAAAGTGTAGTATGTGATCCTATTTTATAGGAGTAGTGGTTGGTGCTAGGATGTAGTGGTTAGTGCTAGGATGTAGTAGTCTGTCAATTTTTTGATGTAAAGAAATAGGTTGTTCTCTCTTTTCAATATTAATAGCAGTATCTAATTCCCTTCACCACGTCTCTTTTATGTTTCATAATTTTGCATCAGTGGTATCAGAGCAAAGAAAAAGAAAGGGGCCAGTGAGAGTGATACACAGCAAACAACAAAGAGTGATAATACACAGTAGTAGTTTTATTTCTCTGTTACGTGAGTGAAAGTGAGAGTGATACACAGCAACAGCTTTATCCCTCATTTCTCCAAATCGATGGCTGCAGAAAATTTTGTGCAACCAGCCATTCCTCGCTTCGATGGTCATTATGATCATTGGAGCATGTTAATGGAAAATTTCTTACGGTCCAAAGAATATTGGCCGGTGGTTGTTTCTGGAGTAGCAGAACCAGCTGTGGATGTTGTTTTGACAGAAGCACAAAAGACTGAACTTGAAGGGATGAAGCTGAAAGATCTCAAAGCAAAGAATTATCAAGCAAAGAATTATCTCTTTCAAGCTATTGATCGGTCAATCTTGGAAACCATTCTCTACAAAGAAACTTCCAAGCAAATCTGGGATTCAATGAGGAAAAAGTTTCAAGGAAACATAAGGGCGAGACGCGTGCAACTCCAAGCTCTTCGACGGGAGTTCGAAGTTCTCCAAATGAAGCCTGGAGAGTCAGTTTCAGAATATTCCTCTAAGACAATGGCTATTACAAACAAGATACGGATTCATGGGGACAAGCTAGATGATGTGAGTATTGTTGAAAAGATCCTTCGATTAATGACTGCAAAGTTTAATTTTGTAGTCTGTTCTATTGAAGAGTCTAAAGATATCGATACTCTCTCAATAGACGAGCTACAAAATTCATTGTTGGTCCATAAGCAGAAAATAGTACACCAAGATAAGGAGGAACAAGCACTGAAGGCCTTCTCAGAAAATCATTCTACACCAAATAAAGCTGATAGAGGACGTGGGCTCCAACAGAGGACGAGGTAGAGGTGGAAGACACCATAATGATCGTGGCGCCCAACAACACAACCAACAGTCACAAGAAAATCAGTTTCAAGGAAGGGGAAAAGGACGTGGAGGCCATCATTCAACAACTTTTCGACCAAGATCAGCAGATAAGTCTAATGTTGAATGTTACAAATGTCATAAGTTTGGTCATTATCAGTCAGAATGCCAACCTAATTTCAGCAGACAAGGTGGAGAAAAAACCAACTTTGTTGAAAAAGAGAAAGAAGAAGTGTCTTTGTTGATGGTGTGTCACGTTAAGGAAGAGACTCATCAACACATGTGGTACTTAGACACCGGCTGTAGCAACCACATGTGCGGAGACAGGAGGTTGTTTTCTGAAATTGACGAATTATTCCGTAACATAGTGAAGTTTGGCGACAATTCCATGATTGCAGTAAAGGGAAAAGGAAAGGTAACTTTTCAGACCGGAGGAAACATCACCCACACTATCTCGAATGTCCTTTTTGTGCCAGATTTAAAGACTAACTTGCTTAGTGTGGGCCAGCTGCAAGAAAAAGGATATGAGATTAAAATCAAAGATGGCGTATGTTTTATTCAAGATGCAAAGCTGGGCTTAATTGCTTGGGTCAACATGACGTCAAATCGTATGTTCCCTCTTTTTCTCCATGACGCCACTCATTCATGCTTCTCTGCAAACTTGAAAGATACAACATGGCTATAGCACTTTCGTTATGGTCATCTCAGTTTCGGTGGCTTGAAGACACTGCAACAGAAAAGTATGGTGACAGGCCTTTCACCATTTGAGTTCCATTCTGAAATCTGTGAAGAATGTGTTGTTAGCAAACAACATCAGGACGCCTTCCCAATGGAAAAGTCTACAAGAGCAAAGACGGTGCTTGAGCTGGTACATTCTGACTTGTGCGGGCCGATCAAACCAATATCTTAGGGAGGTAAACGATACTTTATATCGTTCATTGATGATTATAGTAGGCTTGAGCTGGTACATTGATGATTTTTTGCATGAAAAATCAGAAGCTTTTACAGTCTTTCAGCAATTCAAAGCACAGGTTGAAAAAGAAGTTGGCATGCCGATTAAAAGCCTCCGTACAAATCGTGGTGGAGAGTACATGTCACGGGAGTTTGAAAATTTCTGCAGTCAACATGGAATTAGATGGCAGTTTACTGCAGCTTACTCTCCCCAGTAGAATGGCGTGTGTGAAAGGAAAAATCGCACAATCCTTAATATGGTTCGCAACTTGTTACAAAGGAGTGGTGTTCCCAAGAGCTTTTGGGCTGAGGCTGTTAATTGGAGTGTTCATATTTTAAACAGGAGTCCCACACTAGCTGTTCAAAATATAACTCCCAAAGAAGCATGAAGTGGGCGTCGACCAACTGTTGATCATTTTCGGGTGTTTGGGTGTATAGCCTATGCTCATGTTCCTGATGAGAAGCGAAGAAAGTTGAATAACAAAGGTAAAAAATGCATTTTTCTTAGTGTTAGTGATATTTCAAAGGCATATAAATTGTTTGATCCTATCACTAAGAAAATTGTCATTAGCCGTGATGTGGTTTTTGATGAAGAAAAGACGTGGTCTTGGGAGTCAACCCCTGCTGATTCACACATTCCAGCAGATTTTGATAGCACCAATAATGAATCAGCACAACAGCCTCTGCAACAACTTTCGACAACCCCCAACACTCTACCAGATTCTACAGCAATAGAAACTTCAACAGAAATTTCTACAACAACAGGAACTGAGGAGCAATTCATTCCAGCAAGTGTTTCACGTCCCCAACGTGTTAGAAGGAGCCCCGCATGGATGTCTGATTATGAGGTATGGCGGAGTTGATCGATCGAAAACCCACTTACACACTTTGCTCTATTTTGATTGTGATCCCACCGCTTTTTCACGGTCATCAAGGAAGCAAAATGGCAGGAGGCTATGGATGCTGAAATAGAAGCCATTGAAAGAAATCACACCTGGGAGTTAATAGAGCTTCCAAAAGGGCAGAAGACCATTGGTGTCAAGTGGGTGTATAAGACAAAGTTGAAGGAGAATGGTGCAATAGACAAGTACAAAGCTTGCTTGGTGGCTAAGGGTTATAAGCAAGAGTTCGGTGTAGACTACAAAGAAGTATTTGCTCCTGTGGCGAGGCATGATACAATTAGATTGGTGATCGCATTGGCAGCTCAAAACTCTTGGCCTATTTTCCAGTTGGACGTAAAATCAACATTCCTCCATGATACATTGGAAGAAGAGATATTTGTTGATCAACCTCCTGGATATGTGAAAGCAGGTAATGAGCACAAAGTCTACAAATTAAAAAAGGCTCTATATGGACTAAAGCAAGCTCCTCGAGCTTGGTATAGTCGTATAGAAGCTTATTTTTTAAAGGAAGGATTTCACAAATGTCCTTATGAGTATACACTTTTTGTGACGCCCCCAAAATAGGTATACATCACCCATCTTGAGTCGCCAAATACATGGTAGAAAATTCAAATACAACTTAATTATACAACAGTCGTGTAAATTACGACAAAATACAAGCTGTGAGTTTTAATATAAATATTGTCTTCTAGACAATATCCACTCTCAAAAAATGTCCCCATTACATTTATTATCACACTATTTTAAAGAATAGTGAGGACTACTAAGACACCATCTCGGACCATCACTCCGTCCCCCCGACCAGTCCATTTACATTCTCATTTCTCAAGAGAGCAGGTGAAAGAAAAGGGTGAGCTCAACTAGCCCAAAGAAGAAATATTATGACTAAGATAATGCGAATAAATTATCATTAGCCTTCAACAATGTTAAACTGGTAAAATACAATAGACATCAAGTTTAACTACAGCGGATCAAGCAATCCATTAAAAGAGTCAAGTAGAGATTAAAATCTACTATCTTTTATATTTTTATAAGGTTTTTCATTACTTTTATCGCTGGAACTCAGCTTAATAAATAATCCACATCATCCCTGCACTACGACCAAGGATATTCATTAGGGTCACGACCACAAATTCCATGCACTACAGGCCAAGGATATTTGTGTATTCATCAATGGTCATGATCATGCCAACAACTGTCCATCAATGCACTACGGGCCAATGAGGACTTTTACCACATCATTTATAACATTACGGTCATGATTACACCGAATAATCCCTGGTCATAATCATACCAAGTCCATCCATGCTCTACAG
The DNA here is from genome assembly GCA_020205615.1 of Panax quinquefolius. Classification (NCBI taxonomy): domain Eukaryota; kingdom Viridiplantae; phylum Streptophyta; class Magnoliopsida; order Apiales; family Araliaceae; genus Panax; species Panax quinquefolius. The sequence goes on from CM035152.1 coordinate 166,658,626, forward strand.
GCCACAGATGACTTTAAAAAAATATAAACATGAGGATGATGACAATGATATAAGAATTCAATAAAATAAGTTCAAGAATTAAATTATTCAGGAACTAATAACATCCAAATTGTCAACATGATATTGCTTTGTAGAGTAAAATTCAAGAATGCTCATAAGAATATTTCCATGAAAAATACTGGATGAAGCGCAAATATCAAGGATATTCCACTAATTTCATGGAGTATAGAAGTCAAAATTTTAATCAACTGGGAATAATAAGGAATGGAATAACAACAGAAATCACCATGCATGCGGTACTTCGCATAGACAGGTTATTCCAACAGAATAATAATAACGGAACCAGGTTAGGTAAAAATCACACCGACAGGATGTTCCAACATAATAATAAAGAATGGAATAACAACAGAAATCACCATGCATGCGGTACTTCGCATAGACAGGTTATTCCAATAGAATAATAATAACGGAACCAAAGCGGTGAAAATCACCGCACAGGATGTTCAAGCCGAGAATAATAAAAGCGGAACGAGTCAGGTGTAAAACATACGCACAGGATATTCCAGCAGAATATTAAAAAGGCGAGAATAATAAAAGGCGGAACCAGTCGTAAAAAAGCATGATACGAGGATGTTCCAGCGGAATAATAAAAATGAATAATAGAAGAACGTCACCAAGTATAGGGTATTCAGCGTATACAAAAGTTATTCCAATGTAATAATAAAGAAATGGAATAATGAAGTTCTCTTCTTGAATACAAAAAAGTACTATCCTCACCACAGAAAAGAAAGCGGATAAAAGAAAAGAAAGTTAAGAGACTTCTTCTATTTATTTCTCTCTATAACTTTCTCTCTGTAGAGTTCAATTGAATTCGTAAGAAAATAATGAAGGAATGAGCTTTATTTATGAAGAATGGATTGCATAAGTAACTAATTCATGAACGGTCCAGATTGATTTACTTTTAATCGGACGGTCCATATTTAAAGCAAAATCTTTTAAATAAAATATATTATATATATTATATATAAAATATATATATATAATGATAACAATAATACTCCCTCCGTATAAACCAAAAATCAAAACCTCCCACCCATTCAATTTTCAAACCGTGGGCCCCACATGTTCCCCTCCCCCCAATATGTCATAATCTCAGGGGTCCCATTATATTTAAATAACTTTCTATCAATAATGTTGAAAAATAGGTAAATGAGGGTCTAAATAATACGTCAAATTTACAACAATTACCTCATAAAAATCCTTTCAATATTTTTAACAACATTTGTCATCATTATTATAATTCACAATATTAATCGACCAGGTCGTTCCCAGGAAAGAGGGGGCTTTCCAATAAGTATTTCTCCCTATTGGCGCGTAATTAGGTGACCAAACCTCTCCTTGGCAGAACTTCTAGACATCGTTAATATTGTAATTTATAATATTACTAACTCTATTATTTCAATTATTGATTTAATAATATATAAAATATTGACAATAATTGAATCAAATAACGTGAGATACTATGCAACAATTAATATAGCAATAATTGAACAAAACTGAGTAACTTCTCACGTAAGCATTAATAATCAATACCGGTAGTGCTACTATGCAACCACGCCAGACATCGTATTTTTTTACTACCAAAGTAGTTCAACGGTATTAACGGTAAAACTTCCACCGTTATTTTTATAAAAATATTTTTATCGTTTTTCAATCAAATAATAATTCCGTTATGCGGTCCAATTAATGATTGTGGTGCCGCATGCGAATATTCCCCGACACAAAGAATATTCCCTGACTAATCGAATATAATATAATAACTTGCATACTTTGCAAAATTTATAAATATTACCCACAACTATAACATTATATCAAATTCACACCATAATATAAAAATATTTCGAGAAAATATTTATTCATAAAATCCGGGGTCTCGCACTTTTTATGAAGATCGGGGCTCAAGGTAAAATGCTCATTATATGCTTATATGTTGATGATTTGATCTATACTAGAAATGATGATGCTATGCTTGAGTTATTTAAGAAATTCATGATGGCTGAATTTGAAATGTCTGATCTCAAAATGATGCACTATTTTCTTGGCATTGAAGTGTCTCAATCAATTTCCGGAATATTTATTTCTCAAAACGACGCCCAAAATTAGGTATACATCACCCATCTTGGGTCGCCACTTACATGATATGTAATTTAAATACAACTTATTAACATAATCTGTCGTGGTATAATACGATATAAATCGTGAGTTTAAATACAAATATCGCCTACTAGATATTATACAAACTCAAACAAAAGTCCTCATTACAATTATTATCACACTATTTCACGTAATAGTGAGGACTACTAATGCTATCTTCAGACCATCACTGCTTCCGACTCGTCCCCAAATTTATATTCTCATTTTCAAGAGAACAAAGAAAGAAAAAAGGTGAGCTCAACTAGCCCAAGAAGAAATATTATGACTAAGATAATGCAAAATAAATTATCAATAGTCTTCAACAATGTTAAACCGATAAAATACAATGTACAACCGCTTTAATGCAATTGAATATGCAATCCATTAAAAGAGTCAAGTAGAAAATAAAATCTACTATCTTTTATGATTTTAAAAGGTTTTCATCATCATCGTTATAGCCGAGACTCACTTTAATAAATAATCCACATCATCGAATCACCCCCGCACTACGGCCAAGGATATTCTTTAAGTATCACGATCACAATTATTCCCGCACTACGCCAAGAATAGTCAGGTATTCATTAATGGTCATGATCATGCCAACAATCGCCCATCAATGCACTACTACCATCGAGGATTTTTAATCACATCATTTGTAACATTACTACCATGACATTACCAATAATCCTCGGTCATAATCATACCAAGTCCATCCATGCTCTACATGTGCCACAGATGACTTTAAAAAAAAAAAATAAAAATGAGGATGATGACAATGATATAAGAATTCAATAAAACAAGTTCAAGAATTATTTTATCCAGAATTATTAACGCCCAAATTGTCAACACGACATCGCTTTCAGAGAGTAAAATTCAAGAATGATCGTAAGAATATTTCCATGAAAAGATATCGATGAAACGCAAATATCAAGGATATTCTACTAATTTCATGGAGTATGTAAGTCAAAGTTTTAACCAACCGGGTATAATAAAGAATGGAATAACAAAAGAAATCACCACGCACATGCAGATTCAGATAGACAAAGTTATTCCAATGTAATAATAATAACGAAACAAAGTCGTGAAATTCACAACCGACTGTGGATGTTCCAATGTAATAATAAAGATGGAACTGCATCCTGTAAACACACATGATAGATATTCCAATGAATCGATAAAGACGGAACCAGTCCTGTGTAAAACACATGCATGTGATGTTCCAAATGTATAATAATAAAAATTTTAACCAGTCCTGTAAAACACATGCATGTGATGTTCCAATGTAATAATAATAAAGATTTTAAAGTGTCACATGCATGATGTTCCAATGTAATAATAGAAGAATGTCACCAAGTATAGGTAAATCACAGATACAAAGTTATTCCAATGTAATAATAAGCAATGGAATAACATAAGGATTTCACCAGTATATAGGTACGCCATGATACAAAAGTTATGTATAGGTATGCCACTTTTTACAAAAGTTATTCCAAATGTAATAATAATGAATGGAATAATGTAAGTTCTCTTCAAGAAGAAAGAATAACACCCCTCACCGTAAAAAGAACCTAATATGTAAGTAATGAAGAAGTTAGTAATACTCTTCTTCTTTCTATAACTTTCTCTATAGCTTCTCTCTATAATTTTCTCTGTAGTTTCAATGAATTCGTAAGAAAATAATGAAGGAACGAGCTTCTATTTATAGGAAAATGGAATGCATAAGAATTAATCCATGAACTATCCGTATTGATTTATTTTAACTGACTATCCATGTTTAAAGAAAAATCTTTTAAATAAAATATAATATATTCTATTTATATAAAAACATTTTACTATGCAAACACTATGCAAAAAACTACTATGCAAAATACTATGCATAATAAAATATAATATATTTTATTTATAAAATAACTTTAATAAAGTATTTCATTTTATATATAAAGATGTTTCGCTTTTATTACGTTAATAATACTTAATAAAATAAAACGTCATTATCGCTATAATAATTCATATTATTAATCGACAATAATGGAATCAAACCAAGTGACTTTCACATAAGATCAATAATCAATACCGTGTGCTACTACGCAACCACACGACATCGCATTTTTACTACCGAAAGTAGTTCAACAAGATCAACCAGTAAAACTTCCGCCGTTATTTCAATAAAATATTTTTGTTTTTCTCAATCCGACAATAATTTCGCTAGGGTCCACCAATGATTGAGTCATTGTATTTAATATTCCCTCGCTAAACCTAATATTCCCCACCAATCTAATATAATATAACCACTCAGATACTTTGCAAAATTTATAAATATTACCCACAACTATAACATTATATCAAATTATTCCATAATATTCAAAAATAATATTTATAGAAAATTCATCTTTATTTATAAAACTGGGTCTTACAACCTCCCCTTCTTATGAAATTTCGCTTCTCAAATTAGGGTACGACTGGTATGTCAAGAGGTAAGGATACCTTGATTTCATTTCGCATTCTAACTCCCAAGTCATTTCTCAACATCGTGGTTCCTCCACAAAACTTCGATTTTGAGGTATAACCTCGAGCGTAGAATATGTTCCTTCTTATCCAAAATTTGAACAGAACCTCTTCATACGCCAAATCTTCCGCTATTTCGTCCCGGCTCTAACTCAATAATATGGTTCGGTCTTTCACATATTTACGTAATATGGATATGTGAAAAACGTTATGAACACGAGACATATTTCAAGCAGAAAGTTTAGTCTATAGGCTAGCAGCTCCTACTCGATCGAGGATTAAAATGGACCGATGAATCGAGGATTAAGTTTCTCTCTTCCAAATCTTGTAACTCCTTTCCATGGAGCAACTTTTAACAACACACGATCTCCTATATCAATTCCACGCCCTTTCATGAAGATCAAGATAACTCTTTTGTCGATTTTGTGAGGTTTTTATACGTTGTTTGATCGTTTCAATCTTTTTCCGTAGTCATACGCATCAACTCCGGCCCCAACAACGTTGTTTCACCCACCTCATCCCAAAGATACCGAGAACGACACTTTCTTCCATACAACGCTCGAATGGAGCCATGCCAATACTTGCTTGATAATCGTTGTTGTAGGAAAACTCCACCAATGGTAAAAACTTGTCCCAACTCCCTGAAATCAAGAACACAGTAGTCTTAATAGATCTTCAAGAGTTTGAATAGTCCTCTCCGATCGTCCGTCCGTCTCGAGGATGATATGCCGAAGCTAAATCGTAAGTCCGCGCTCATAGCTTTTTGCAAACCAACCCAAAATCTTGAAGTGAATCTTGGGTCTCGATCGTAAACTATGGATACCGCAGATACCATGCGCCTTACAATCTCGCTTATGTACATACGAGCAAGACGTTCAAGTGTATAAGTTTTCAGATTTAAGAAATGAGCAGATTTGGTCAATCTATCAACAATGACCCAAATCGCATCAACGCTTGAGAAACCTTAGAAGACCCCAGAATCTAAATCCATGGTAATGTGCTCCCACTTCCATTCGAATTTCAAGTGGTTGCAATGGACCTTTTGGTACTTGATGCTCCGCTTAACTCGCTGACAAGTTAGACACCTTGAGATAAACAACGCTTATCTCCTCTTCATATTGCTCCACCAAAATGTGTATGATTTAATATCACGATACATTTTGGTACTCCTGTGATGGATTGCAAATGGTGTGTGTCAGGCGCCCATCATGATATTATACTTTAAATCGTGGTCGTTAGAACACAAAGTCCGGAGTCGACTCAAGTATTCCTTCTTCATCGATTCTTGCTTCCTAAGATAGCACCTCTTGCAGACTTTCTTTTTCATACGATCACGCCTGTGTCCGTAGCTCGAGCAATTTTTAACTTTATCGATTAAAGTCTGCTCTACTCAGATATTTGCTATCATCACACGCGCCCCTCGAGTCTTTAACTCTATCTCCATCCTTTGCAAGTCACACAAATGGGCCTCAGTGTTGATAATAACGCACTCAGCATTTTTGCATACGATCTTCTACTCAATGCATCGCCTACCACGCTCGCTTTTCCGTGATGGTATCGATGGTACGATCATAATCTTTCAACAGCTCAAGCCAACGCCGTTGTCGCATGTCGAGTTCTTTTTGAGTGAAGAAATATTTGAGGCTTTTATGATCCAGAAGATCTCCACTTTCTCCCCATACAAGTAATGCCTCCAAATTTTAAGCAAGAAGATAACAACCGCTAACCCGCATCACGAGTAGGATAATTCCTCTCATATTCTTTGAGTTGTCGCGAGGCATAGGCTATAACTTTTCCATGTTGCATAAGAACACATCCCAACCCTTTGCTCAAGCATCATCAGAGATGACAAATCCTCCGAGCCAAATGGTATTGTCGTAACAAAAATAAATAAGTCTCTTCGAAGTTCTTGAAAACTCTTCTCACATTCTTCGCTTCCAACCGAACTCAGATCTTTTCGAGTCACCGAATAATCGGAGTAGCGATTCGAGAAAATCCTTCCACTTAATCTCCGATAATAACCAAATTTAAACCGAGAAAGCTACGATTTCTGGCCATCGATTTAGGTTGTTCCCAACTTTCAATAGCTTCAATCTTTTCACGGGTCAACAGATATTCCATGACTTGATACCACGCGGCCCAAGGAATGCTACTTCTTCAAGCCGTAACTCGTGATTTCTTCAACTTGGCATAAAGCTTATATTCACGGCTTTTGGAGTGTCACTTCAAGTGTTGTGTTTCATGATCTTCACGGCTTTTGGAATAAATAAGGATGTCATCAATAAAGACGACCACAAAGTGATCTAAATATTCCTGAATACTTGGCTCATCATATCCATGAAGGCAAAGAGAGCATTAGTCAATCCAAAGGACATGACTAGGAATTCATAATGCCCGCATCGAAGTTTCAAAGCCGCCTTTGGAATGTCGGTTCTAATCTTCAATTGGTGATATCCTAACGTAAGATCAATCTTTGAAAAGAATTTGCCTTGCAACCGGGTCAAACAGTCATCAATACGCGGCAATGGATACCTATTTTTGATGGTGACATGATTCAACTCCCGATAATCAATACAAAGTCGATACTCCCATCTTTCTTCTTCACTTAATAGTAACAGAGCACCCCAAGGAGAAGTACTAGGTCTAATAAAGCCAATGTCTAACAATTCTCGCATTGGGTCTTTAACCTCAAGTTCAATAGAGCTATTCGACATGGGCTTTGGAAATAGGTTTTGTACCTGTGTTCAAGGTCGATACAAAATTCAATTTCACGCCTGGGGTAGGCAGAAGTTCTTCTAGAATACGTCAGAAATTTATTAACAATAGAAATATCGCTTCAAAACCGATTTATTTTTGTTTAAATCGTGATATGAGCTAAGAAAGCTTGACATCCATTTTTCAATAAACTAATAGCTTTATGGCTTGAGATGACCGTGATTGATTTTAATGGTTTGGTCGTTTGAATTCAAGATAATAGGTTGATTAGGAATATGAAAGCTAACAACCTTACGTAAAACAATCAATTTTTGCATGATAAGTAGTTAACCAATCAATCCCTTGTAATCACGCCAAATGCAAGTATTTTTAATGAAATAAGATCGACAGTAATGTGAGGGTACCGATTTGAACCAAACAAGACTTATAAACAAGTGGATGTAATGAAGGTTTCTCCCAACTGAGTTTCCACAGATAAGTCAAAGTCTAATTTCTCCTGAGTCAAATTTAATCGATGAGCGCAAGTAGGAGAAATAAAAGAATGGGTAGAACCCAGATCAAATAAAGTGTAGACTTCATTAGAGTTTATGATAAGCTTACCCGTGATGACCTCATTCGGTTCCTTGCTTCTCCGGGAGGTCACAACAAACGCCTCCTCAGACCATCGGTTTTGACTTTTCCGGGACTACTTTGGTGCCTCCATCCTAGTTGAATTTGTCTTCTAGAACGACAAAATCGAGCTAAGTGACCTTCTTCTTCCACAATTATAACACGCTTTGACTAAGATGGCACGCTCGGACCGATGTGTCCCTCTTCTCCGCATTTGAAGCATACGATAGTGGTCTTTCTCCTTCCTTAACAACGGTGTCGGTCAGGCCGACGCCTTTCCATCATTGTTGAATCTCCGCTTTTGAAATGTCCATTCTTATTGTTTTGGCCCCGATTACCACCAAGTGGTTACCATATATCCGCCCGCTGATTCCTCCACGCTTGTTGTCACCGCTCGATGACTACTCACCGGTATTATAACTTTGCTTACCGCTTCTTTTTTAGTCAAGGCTGACTCGTTATCGCGCTTCCACTAATCGAGCCCTATTTACAACATCCAATACAAACACGCTTTATGAGAAATAAGATGTCGACGATCCCACTTCAAACCTCTTAAAAACATTCGCGCCATTCTCTCTTCATTATCCACCAAGTGGGGGACGAACCGTGATAACTCCGCAAATTTTGCCTCAGATCATGACACTGGCCATATTGTTTTGTTCCAACTTGATAAACTCCACCTCCTTCATGTGGCGTAATACTTTCGTGAAAGTATTTGTCGCTGAATGTGCCTCCTCGAACTTCTCCCAAGATATCTTCAAGACAAAGAAGTCGAGTACGCTTTTACCGATTCCCACCAAGATCCGCCTCGCCACCGCAACATAAAGGCAAGAAGGGAACTTTTGCTCTCTGAGCATCCCAAGACATCAAATATCTTGGTAACTGCTTTATCCATGCTTCCGCCGTAAGTGGTTTTGCTCTCCCTTAAACTCCCGGTGGTCCCAGCCAGCCTTGAATTGTTTAGCGGTGACCGCCGAGAGTTTTCCGTGTTTCCACCCCACGCTTTGGATGGGAGAGTCGCCTCATCATTGCCAGATAAATCGCATAAAGCCTCCAACATTTGATCATTCATCATTTGGTCGTTGTTGTTGTTTGTATGAGGATTGTCGCCTTCCGATGCGATGCACATTATCCCGATTATCGATATGTGGTGAATCAACGATCGCTCGTGCTCCATTGCTATTCTCAACATTCTCGATGTCATTTTCAGACATCGCCACAAAACAAAAGATTAATCGACATTTAACAATTATCTTTATATTCGACCGACCAATAAAATAAAGACAAAAACTTAGTAGGTCATACTAATAAGGTATTCCCTGCCCTCCCTCCTAGTACTTTTTCACATCTTAGCTGTGGATCATATCCCTTAGCTTTTGATATATCAATCGTGACGCCCCCAAAATTAGGTATACATCACCCATCTTGGGTCGCCACTTACATGATATGTAATTTAAATACAACTTATTAACATAATCTGTGGTACAATACGACATAAATCGTGAGTTTAAATACAAATATCGCTTCTACTAGATATTATACAAACTCAAACAAAAGTCCTCATTATAATTATTATCACACTATTTCACGTAATAGTGAGGACTACTAATGCTATCTTCAGACCATCACTGCTTCCCGACTCTCGTCCCAAAGCCTATATTCTCATTTCTCAAGAGAACAAAGGAAAGAAAGGGTGAGCTCAACTAGCCCAAGAAGAAATATTATGACTAAGATAATGCAAAATAAATTATCAATAGTCTTCAACAATGTTAAACCGATAAAATACAATAGACAACCAGCTTAATCAGCAATGAATATGCAATCCATTAAAAGAGTCAAGTAGAAAATAAAATCTACTATCTTTTATGATTTTAAAAGGTTTTTCATCATCGTTATAGCCGAGACTCAAATTTTAATAAATAATCCACATCATCGAATCACCCCCGCACTACGGCCAAGGATATTCTTTAGTATCACGATCACAATTATTCTCGCACTACTGCCAAGAATAGTCAGGTATTCATTAATGGTCATGATCATGCCAACAATCGGCCCATCAATGCACTACTACCATCGAGGATTTTTAATCACATCATTTGTAACATTACTTGGCCATGATTACAACCAATAATCCTCGGTCATAATCATACCAAGTCCATCCATGCTCTACAATGTGCCATGTATGACTTTAAAAAAAAAAATATAAATAATGAGGATGATGACAATGATATAAGAATTCAATAAAACAAGTTCAAGAATTATTTTATCCAGAATTATTAACGCCCAAATTGTCAACACGACATCGCTTTCAGAGAGTAAAATTCAAGAATGATCAAGAATATTTCCATGAAAAGATATCGATGAAACGCAAATATCAAGGATATTCTACTAATTTCATGGAGTATAGAAGTCAAAGTTTTAACCAACCGGGTATAATAAAGAATGGAATAACAAAAGAAATCACCACGCACGCAGATTCAGATGTATGTGTTATTCCAATGTAATAATAATAACGGAACCAGTCGTGAAATTCACAACCGATGTGATGTTCCAATGTAATAATAAAGATGGAACTGCATCCTGTAAAACACATGATAGATATTCCAATGTAATGATAAAGATTTTAACCAGTCCTGTAAAACACATGCATGTGATGTTCCAATGTAATAATAATAAAAATTTTAACCAGTGTCCTGTAAAACACATGCATGTGATGTTCCAAATGTAATAATAATAAAAGAATGTCACCAAGTATAGGTAAAATCACAAGACACAAAAGTTATTCCAATGTAATAAATAAGCAATGGAATAACATAAGGATTTCACCAAGTATAGGTACGCCGCATGATACAAAAGTTATGTATAGGTACGCCACTTTTACAAAAGTTATTCCAATGTAATAATAATGAATGGAATAATGTAAGTTCTTCAAGAAGAAAGAATAACACCCCTCACCGTAAAAGAACCTAATATAGAAGTAATAAAGAAGTAGTAATACTCTTCTTCTTTCTATAACTTTCTCTATAGCTTCTCTCTATAATTTTTTCTCTAGTAGTTTCAATGAATTCGTAAGAAAATAATGAAGGAACGAGCTTCTATTTATAGAAAATGGAATGCATAAGAATTAATCCATGAACTATTCCGTATTGATTTATTTTAACTGATTATCCATGTTTAAAGAAAAATCTTTTAAATAAAATATAATATATTCTATTTATATAAAACATTTTACTATGCAAACACTATGCAAAAACACTATGCAAAACACTATGCATAATAAAATATAATATATTTTATTTATAAAATAACTTTAATAAAGTATTCTATTTTATATAAAAGATGTTTCGCTTTTATTACGTTAATAATATTTAATAAAACAAAACGTCATTATCGCTTATAATAATTCATATTATTAATCGACAATAATGGAATCAAACCAAGTGACTTCTCACATAAAGATCAATAATCAATACCTAAATGCTACTACGCAACCACACGACATCGCATTTTTACTACCGAAAGTAGTTCAACAAAGATCAACTGTAAAACTTCCGCCGTTATTTCAATAAAATATTTTTTGTTTTTCTCAATCCGATAATAATTTCGCTAGGGTCCACCAATGATTGAGCCGTTGTATTTAATATTCCCTCGCTAAACCTAATATTCCCCACCAATCGAATATAATATAACCATCAGTATACTTTGCAAAATTTATAAATATTACCCACAACTATAACATTATATCAAATTATTCCATAATATTCAAAAATAATATTTATAGAAAATTCATCTTTATTTATAAAACCTGGGTCTTCAAGTTAATTTCGTGATACTTGCAAGGTACGAAGAAGTTTGGGTTGTTTTATAAGAAGGGAGAAAAATCAGCTTTGATTGGCTTCACAGATAGTAATTTTGCTGGAGATCAAGATGATAGGAAAAGCACTTCAGGCCATGTTTTTATGTTGAGTTCGGGAGCTGTGTCATGGTCCTCAAAGAAGCAACCAATTGTCACTTTATCGACCACAGAAGCTGAGTTTGTTGCTGCCACTTCATGTGCTTGTCAAGCTATATGGCTAAAGAAAATTCTTGAAGAGCTTTGTGTGAAGAATCAAGATACTACTACTATTTATTGTGATAACAGCTCTGCCATCAAACTCTCTAAAAATTTTATACTGCATGGAAGGAGCATGTAAGACCCCGAAATTTTTTTAAATAAAAAAGGAATTTCCTTTATTTATTATTTTGAAATAGTAAGGGTTGATTTGATTAATGTGGATAGTTAAGGGTTAAATACGCAAATATTTCAAAATAAGCAAGTGGTTATAAAATATTCATTGTTGTCGGGGAATATTCGTTTGGTCGTGGAATATTCTGATCTTTGTCAGAATATTCGCAGACGACGGCTAATAGCCAATGTGGGCCCCATAACGGAAAACGATTGGATGAAGAAAACGACAAATATAAGTCAAGTTAAAAAATAACAGTAGTTGTTATCAAGTTAAGATCGCATTTGAATACCCGGTGGTTAAAAATACGAAGAATACGCGTGGTCGCACAAGAAAGACACCTGATGCAACAAAGATTGTTGAATTATTGATCCTTACGTAAGAAGGCAAGATACTCAATAATTTTCACAAGAGTTATCGCTCAATATTTTATTTTATCGATTCAATAATTGTCTGCGTTGATATTTTATATTATTGTTGTTCAATAATTGTCAATGCACATTATCTCCATTATCGATCAATAATTCATATTATTTGAATAATATTATTAGATAGCATTATTGGCAATGTCTAGAAAGTTCATCAAGGAGAGGTTTGGTCACCTAATCATACGCAAGAAGAGAAATCCTTATCTGAAAGCCCCCTTTCTCGGGAAACTACTGGTCATCATAATCAGGATTCTCGTAATATTATTTGTGAATAATTAATTATTGATTCATATGATAAAGAAATATTTATTTTATGTGGATATAAATGATGGATTTATTTATGTGGTTATAAATGAAGAAATTATTGTTGAGGTGTTTTATCAAGATTTTACCAGATTGGAGGTATTAAAAATTAAATCGGGGTTTTCAGATATATTAATGGGTTATAATTTTTAATCCGACCGTTGGATTGTGGTAATTTTTGGGTATGTTATACATACATAAGTTGAGTATATGTCCATAAATTTTGAACCGTTAAAAATGCATTTAATGATTTGTTATGAATTTTAAGAGGTGTCTGATTCAAAATTAGGGTTATAATTGATTTTGGTGGAAAATTCTAGAATTGAGGGCCCCACTTGTGGTTGGTGAAGAAATGTGCTGAATTTTATTTCAAATGTGGTGGGTGGCAATAGTAGCAGTAAAGCCATCGTAGTGGTGTCAAGTCTCGCTTCTACGGCTAACATTTTCCTATAAATAGAGGGCTAAGTTAGAATTGAAAATCACACCGTAAACAAAGTTTTCTCTTCTCTCTCTATATTGTTGAGCGATTTTGTGAGTATTTAGATACTTTGAGAGTCATTGTCAAAGACAAGTTTCATTCAAAGATCACTTCCCACTTTCCTTCCGAAAGATCGATTCTTCGAGGTAAGGGATATTATTTTTTTCAGAATGATATTATTTCTTCAATATCATTACGTCGAAATGTCGATCCGAGGTTTTTATCAAATTTGGAACTTTTTCATGCTCTGGGGTTACTATTCATGAGTTACTATTCACGAAGTTACTATTCATGAGTTACTATTCACGAGTTACTATTCACGAAAGTACTATTCATTAAAGCGTGAAAATGTTTTTTTTGTGGAATTTCTATCTTTTGGTGTCTGAGTTACTATTCACGATACGGACTATTCAATGATACTGCACTATTCACACGATACTCTGACTATTCATCGAAAAATAAAATTTCTTCTTTTCGTCAAAATATCTATTTTGGATACTAGCTTTGATTGTATCCATGTTTTGATCATTCTTGAATTTTACACCACTATGATTATTTTTGAGGTATTGTTGGACATGGATAAAACAAAGTACTAATCCTTAATCTTTAATCCTTGTCATTTTGTTTCAATGGATTCGTTCTTTAAAAATATTTTCATCATCCTCGCCTTAAATGATGATATTATTGAATATCTTCGCCCCAGAAGTAGTAAAGATGAATGATTTTTCAAGAAATATCTTTGGCTGTAGTGTAAAAGATGAACAGTGTTTAAATGAACATGACCGATCGATGAATATCTTTGGCCTTTTAGTGCAAAGATGAACAGTGTTGAGATGAATACGACCGATTGATGAATATCTTCGGCAGTAGTGCAAAAAGATGAATATTTGATTTGAGATGAATATTGATTGATGTTACAGGATAAAATATTGATGATGGATCGTTAAATTCATAGATTATAGTAGATTTCATTCTCTACGTAACTCTTTCTATGAATTATTATTTCGCCATGCTAATATTGATCCGAAACTTGTTGTCTATCAGTATTCTATCGATTTTTCCCCGTTGAAGACTAACGATAATTTGTTGTATATTATCTTAGTCATAATATTCTTTCTCGAGCTAGTTGAGCTCACCCTTTTCCTTTTTGTTCCATTCTTCTCGTGGAGAGGAGAATATACGAAGTAATTAGTCTGGGGTATGGAATGAAGGTTTTAGAAAGGATTGTTTAGTAGTCCTTACTATTTTTGTAAAATAATGTATCAATAAATGTGATGAGGATTTATTTGAGTATAAATATTGTCTAGAAGATAATATTTGTATTTAAACTCACAGTTTTACTGTTGTAATAATAAAGTTGTAGTTGTTTCTGTACCATGTATTGACAACTCAGAATGGGTGATGTATACCTATTTTGGGGGCGTCACAGAGCAAGCATATTGATGTGAAGTTTCATTTCTTACGAGACCTCACAAAAGATGGAGTAATTGATCTCATTTATTGCAAAAGTGAGGATCAAATTGCAGATATTATGACCAAGCCCCTCAAGTTGATCGTGTTCATGAAGCTGAGAAGACTACTTGGTGTTTGTTCCATGAAAGATCAAATTTGATGAAATAGTTACTGTGGACTTATCATTTGGAGGTTTTTACTCTTTTTAAACCAAGTTCGTAGATTGTTCAGTTTAAGGGAGGGTGTTAGAAGTTTAATTAAATTTGTCCAAGTCTTTAGGTATTTTGATTAGTGGCTTAGAAAGTTTAGTATGTGATCCTATTTTATAGGAGTAGTGGTTGGTGCTAAGATGTAGTGGTCTGTCAGTTTTTTGATGTAAAGCCTATTTATAGGCTATTCTCTCTTTTCAATAAGACTTTCCCTCAAATTTTTTAAATAAAAAGGAATTTCCTTTATTTATTATTTTGAAATAGTAAGGGTCGATGATTTGATTAATGTGGATAGTTAGGGTAAAAAATACGCAAATATTTCAAAATAAGCAAGTGGTTATAAAATATTCATTGTTGTGTCGGGAATATTCGTTTGGTCGTGGAATATTCAGATCGTTGGGAATATTCGCTATTTACCTCCCGATAAAGTGAAAATGACCATGTGTGTGGGCCCCATAACTGGGACGTGGCAAAAAAGCGATTGGATGAAGAAAACGATAAATATAAGTCGTTAAAAAATAACTACAGAAGTTGTTACCATGTTGTTAAAAATAACTACAAGAGTTGTAAGATCGTTGAATACCTATGGTAAAAAATACAAGAATACGCTGTGGTCGCACAAAGAAAGATTACCAGATTGCGCAAGATTGTTGAATTATCGATCCTTACGTAAGAAGGCACTACTCAATAATTTTCACAAGAGTTATCGCTCAATATTTTATTTTATCGATTCAATAATCGCATTGATATTTTATATTATTGTTGTTCAATAATTGTCACCGCACATTATCTCCATTATCGATCAATAATTCATATTATTTGAATAATATTATTAGATAAAGCATTATTGGCAATGTCTAGAAAGTTCACAAGGAGAGGTTTGGTCACCTAATTGCGGCGCCAAGAAGTGAGAGAAATCCTTATCTGAAAGCCCCTCTTTCCGGAACTACCGTCATTATAATTGTGATTCTCGTAATATTATTTGTGAATAATTAATTATTGATTTATATGATAAGAAAATATTTATAAATGATGGATTTATTTGTTTTATGTGGTTATAATTGAATGATTTAATGTCGAGGTGTTTTATCAAGAATTTTGTTTGAATGGAGGTATTAAAAATCAAATCAAGATTTTTACGATATATCATGTGAGTTATAATTTTTAATCCGACCGCTGGATCGTTGTAATTTTTGGATATGTTATACATACATAAGTTGAGTATATGTCCACAAATTTTGAACCGTTAAAATGAACTAATGATTTGTTATGAATTTTAAGAGGTGACCGATTCGGAAATTAGGTTTATAATTGATTTTGGTGGAAAATTTAGAATTGAGTGGGCCCCACTTGTGGTTGGTGAAGAAATGTGCTGAATTTTATTTCAAATGTGGTGGGTGGGAATAGTAAAGTAAAGCCATCGTTGCAGTGTTAAGTCTCGCTTTGCTGCGCATAACATTTTCCTATAAATAGAGGCTAAGTTAGAATTGAAAATCACACCGTAAACAAGTTTTTCTCTTCTCTCTATATTATCGAGTGTATTTTGTGAGTATTTTGAGTATACTTTGAGTATTGTTTAGACTGCAAGTTTCCTTCAAAGACTATATCCTGTTTCAACTGTAAGTAATCGCTCTTCGAGGTAAGTGGATGTTATTTTCTTCTCGATGATATTATTTCTTCAATATCATTATGTCAAATATCGTTGGAACTTTTATCAAATTTGGAACTTTTTCATGCTCTGAGTTACTATTCATGAGTTACTATTCACGAAGTTACTATTCACGAAAGTTACTATTCACGAAGTTACTATTCACGAAAGTACTATTCATGAAGCGTGAAGATGTTTTTTTGTGGAATTTCTATCTTTTGGTGTTTGAGTTACTATTCACGATACGGCAAGACTATTCACGATACCAAGACTATTCACTTAATATTTAAGACTATTCAACCTAAAAATGAAAATTTTTCTTTCGTCTAAAATATCTATTCGGATACTAGCTTTGATTGTATCCATGTTTTGATCATTCTTGAATTTTACACCACTATGATTATTTTTGAGGTATTTTCGACGGATAAAACCAAGTACTAATCCTTAATCCTTGTCATTTTGTTTCATCGATTCGCTTTTTTAAAAATATTTTTCATCATCCTCGCCTTAAATGATGATATTATTGAATATCTTGGCCCGTAGTGCAAAGATGAATGATTTTCAAGAATATCTTCGGCCCAGAAAGCAAAGATGAACAGTGTGTTTAAATGAATACGATCGACAGTGATGAATATCTTTCGCCTTAGTGCAGCAAAGATGAAATGTGTGTTGAGATGAATACGACCGATCGATGAATATCTTCGGCCCAGAAAGTGCAAAAGATGAATATTTGATTTGAGATGAATATCGATTGATGTTACAGGATAAAATATTGATGATGGATCGTTAAATTCATAGATTATAGTAGATTTCATCTCTCACGTAACTCTTCTATTAATTATTATTTTCACATAATATTGATCCGAAACTTGTTGTCTATCAGATTCTATCGATTTTTCCTCGTCAAGACTAACGATAATTTGTTCTATATTATCTTAGTCATAACATTCTTTACCGGGCTACTGAGCTCACCCTTTTCCTTTTTGTTCCATTTTTCTTCTCGTGAGGCTAGAATGTATGAAAGTACTAGTCTGGGGTATGGAATGAAGGTTCTAGAGAGAGTTGTTTAGTAGTCCTCACCATTTTATAAAATAATGTATCAATAATTATGATGGGGATTTATTTGAGTATGGATATTGTCTAGAAGACAATATTCAGTATTTAAACTCGTAGTTTATATGTTGTAATAATAAAGTCAGAAGTTGTTTCGCACTCATGTATTTGGCGCACTCGTAATGGGTTGGATGGAATGGACCTATTTTGGGGTCGCCACAGCTTGGTATCGTAGCTTAGGATACGATCTCTCCATGAGATCTGGGAATAGAACTCAGAGGGAGAGAGACGAGTAAATCCTTCGCGCCAAGGTGTCCTACCTAAGCTTATTTGTTAGTTGGTCAAGATATAGGGATATTATGTGATATATTGATTTCCTTAATTAACCCTTATTTTATGACAAAGATTTGAGAATGTCGAATCGAGAATATTAACAAAGGAGTAAATGAGACCGTGGAGATGCCTCAGACTCACCAACGAGGAGAACGCGGCAACAGTCGGCAATGTTCCTCCCGTGAACAACACCATCGAAAGCGCAGATGATGAACGAGGGATGTTTAGAAGTTTTTTGCAGCTCATGCAAAATCGCATTTAGGAGACTCGTGTTCAAAAATACAGGAGGAAATGATAGTAATTCACGGGTGGTCATACCAAGCAGCTCAAAGAGTGGGACCACTGCATTTAAGGGAAAGCCGATCCGATCAGCCGGCGGAAACACGGGTCAAGCAAATTACCAAGATATTCGATGTCTGGGATGCACGGAGGAATGAAGGTTCCATTTGCCACTTTTATGTTCCCGTGGCGAGGCGATCATCGGTGGAGTCTCTGGAAGTTGCACTCCATCCAAACAAGACTCAAAGATGTCTTGGGAGACGCTTTCAGAACTATTTAATGACAAGTACTTTCCCGAAAGTATTCGGCTATATGAAGGAAGTGGAGTTTATTAGACCGGAGCAGTAATAACACGACCAGATCCCAAAGACGAGGCTAAGTTCATGGAGTTATCCGTGTTTGCAGACCTCATTTGGTGGAGAATGAGGAACGATGACGCGGATGTTTCGAGAGGTTTGAAAACCCAAGATACGCCAAGATCTCATTTTCATAAATTTTTCTCTATTCGAGATGTTGTCAACAGGCTCGCTTGTTAGAGCGAGATAACGAGTAACGCTCAACCGAGGGACCATAACCGTGGATCATACCAAGATAGAAGCCAACAAAATAACGATAACCAAATGGAGAAAGAAGAATACGGACAAAGCGCAGAACCACTCCGTGGTAATCGTGGCCATGAAAATAGAAGAAGCGAAGCCTGGGAGGAGATTTTAAAAGAGGAGATTCAACAACCACCATGTGAAGACGCGCCGCCAAGAAAACTAGTTCTAATGGAGGAGAGAACGACCACCCGGCATATATGTTATAAATGCGGAAAGAGGGACATATCACCCAAACCGCCCACAACAGCTTTAAGGTATGCTATAATTGTGGAAAGGAAGGACATATCGCCGAGATCAGACGATATCGAAAACCCACCCAAATGGAATGGTGACTCAAAAGGATGTCCAAGAAAAGTCAAAGTCAACGATTCTCGAAGAGCGCTTTGTCGTGACTTCCATTAAAATGCGAGGAACCCGAACGGTTAGCACGGGTTAGTTAATTATAAATTTTCGCAAGTTTATACCTTACTAGATAACCTGGTTCTACCCATTCTTTATCTCTCTTGCTTGCGCCAACGCTTGAACTCGACTACACGAGAAATTAGACTTTTGACCTATTTATGGAGACTCCGTTAGAGAAACTTTCATTACATCCGTTGTTTAAAAATCTTGTTTGATTCAAGTGGCACCATTACATTACTCGTTAACCTTATCTCTTTAAAGATATTTGCTTTTTGGTGATTGAAGGTTAACTACTCATCACGCCAAAATTGATTGCTTTTGTAAGGTCATAGTTTTCATATTCCTAAGCAACCCGTTATTCAATTCAAGCAATCAAACCATCAGAGTCAAACATTTTCATATCAATCCATGAAGTCATTCGCTTATTACGGATGTCAAGTTTTCTTAGTCCATGTTATGGATTTGAATAAAGACACGCCGATTTGAATAATATTCTTGTTGTTATTGATTTTTCCCGACGATTTTCTCAAGAATTTTCGCTTACTCCCAAAGCCTCGATATTAAATTTTGTATCGACTTTGAACCCCAGACAAAACTCATTTCTAAAATCTCATATCGAATGGCTCCTATTGAACTTCGTGAGTTAAAATTCAACTATAGAATTTGGTACCGAGCCTTTATCTCGGTGACTTCCTTTCAGGAATTCACCCAAGCCGCATCTCGTAGGGACGCCATATTCGTATGATAGTAAACCGATAGGTGTCATTGTAACGCTATCCAAGGTTGGGATATGAGTCACAGCTTGAGAACAACCTAAGCTCAGAATCTAAATACGTAGCTTTCAGGCTTAGTTGGTTATTATCGGAGATTCGTCAAGGATATTCTCTAATCGCTATTCCATTAACGCAATTAACTCTGTAGAGATACAAAATTCGAATGGAGCAAGGAATGTGGGAAGAGCTTCAAGAACTCAAGAGGAGACTCATTTCAAAGATATGTTCGACCATGCCATCCTCGAAAAGTTAACGTGGTAGCCGACGACGGTTGAGTAGAAGATCGATACAAGTACGAAAAACGATATTGTCAAAGACTCATTTCAGATAATATACAAATAATAGAGATGGAGATGAAAACTAGGTACCCACGTGATGATATACTTAGCACGTGATGATATATTTAGTATAATCAACTTTAATCGATAAAGTTAAAGTCGCTCAAGCTACACAACCGAGTCGATGAATTTGAAGAAGGAGGTGCAAGAAGTTGTTATTTCAAAAAGAGAATCGGTGAGGTGAGGAAAGCTCAAACCTTCGATTTATTAATCCTGAAATTCTCGATCGAGTAGGAATCGCGGGCCTATAAACTCGCTTTTAACGCCAAGTATGACGCTGTTCATAACGCTTTTCACGATCGATGTTACGTAAATATGTGGACAACCCAAACCACATTATTGAAGTTAAAACCGCACGAGATACCAAGATTTAACATACGAGGAGGTAATTCACAAGATATTGGATAGAAAGAGCATGTCCTACGCAGAAAGGTTATACCACAAGTTAAAGTTTTGTGGAGAAACCATGCTATTGAAGAAATGATCCGGGAGTTGGAATCAAAATGAAAGCGAGGTATCCTCATCTTTTCAAACACCTGTGTACGTACGCCAATTTCGAGGACTTAAATTTCATAAGGAGGGAGGTCAGAAGACCCTCAAATTTTTAAATAAAAAGGAATTTCCTTTATTTATTATTTTGAAATAGTAAGGGTTGATTTGATTAATGTGGATAGTTAGGGGTTAAATACGCAAATATTTCAAAATAAGCAAGTGGTTATAAAATATTCATTGTTGTTGGGAATATTCGTTGGTCGTGGAATATTCAGATCGCTTGGGAATATTCGTATCGACGACGCAAGCAGTACCATGTGTGGGCCCCATAACGGAAAGTTTATGGATGAAGAAAACGACAAATATAAGTTGGTTAAAAATAACTATGAAGTTGTTACCATTAAGATCATTGAATACCCTATGGTTAAAATACAAGAATACGCGTGGTCGCACAAGAAGATTACCAGATTGCACAAGATTGTTGAATTATCGATCCTTACGTAAGAAGGCACTACTCAATAATTTTCACAAGAGTTATCGCTCAATATTTTATTTTATCGATTCAATAATTCGCGCTATTGATATTTTATATTATTGTTGTTCAATAATTGTCACCGCACATTATCTCCATTATCGATCAATAATTCATATTATTTGAATAATATTATTAGATAGCATTATTGGCAATGTCTAGAAAGTTCACAAGGAGAGGTTTGGTCACCTAATTGCGCCGCCAAGAAGAGAGAAATCCTTATCGAAAAGCCCCTTCCCGGGAACTACCGTCATTATAATTGTGATTCGTAATATTATTTGTGAATAATTAATTATTGATTTATATGATAAGAAAATATTTATAAATGATGGATTTATTTGTTTTATGTGGTTATAATTGAATGATTTAATGTTGAGGTGTTTTATCAAGAATTTTGTCTGAATGGAGGTATTAAAAATCAAATCAAGATTTTTATTTATATATCATGTGAGTTATAATTTTTAATCCGACCGCTGGATCGTTGTAATTTTTGGATATGTTATATATACATAAGTTGAGTATATGTCCACAAATTTTGAACCGTTAAAATGAACGAATGATTTGTTATGAATTTTAAGAGGTGATCGATTCGGAAATTAGGTTTATAATTGATTTTGGTGGAAAATTTAGAATTGAGGGCCCCACTTGTGGTTGGTGAAGAAATGTGCTGAATTTTATTTCAAATGTGGTGGGTGGAATAGTAGCAGTAAAGCCATCAAAGTTGCAAAGTTAAGTCTCGCTTCTTGCAAGGCTAACATTTTCCTATAAAAAGAGGGCTGTTAGAATTGAAAATCACACCGTAAACAAGTTTTCTCTTTCTCTATATTATCGAGTGTATTTTGTGAGTATTTTGAGTATACTTTGAGTATTGTTAGACGAAGTGCAAGTTTCCTTCAAAGACTATATCCTGTTTCAACTAGAAGTACTCGCTTTTCGAGGTAAGTGGATGTTATTTTCTTCTCGATGATATTATTTCTTCAATATCATTACGTGAAATATTGGTTGGAACTTTTTATCAAATTTGGAACTTTTTCATGCTCTGAGTTATTATTCATGAGTTACTATTCATGAGTTACTATTATTCATGAGTTACTATTCACGAAGTTACTATTCACAAGTACTATTCATGAAGCGTGAAGATGTTTTTTTTGTGGAATTTCTATCTTTCGTGTCTGAGTTACTATTCACGATACTCAAGACTATTCACGATACTCAAGACTATTCACTTCAATCACGAAGACTATTCAATTAAAAATGAAAATTTTTCTTTTCGTCTAAAATATCTATTCTCGGATACTAGCTTTGATTCAGTATCCATGTTTTGATCATTCTCGAATTTTACACCACTACGATTATTTTTGAGGTATTTTGGACGTGGATAAAACCAAGTACTAATCCTTAATCCTTGTCATTTTGTTTCACCGGATTCGCTTTTTAAAATATTTTCATCATCCTCGCCTTAAATGATGATATTATTGAATAATATCTTGGCCCGTTCAAGAATAAGCAGCAAAGATGAATGATTTTCAAGAATATCTTGGCCCAGAGTAAAAAGATGAACAGTGTTTAAATGAATACGACCGATCGATGAATATCTTTGGCCTTTAGTGCAAAGATGAACAGTGTTGAGATAAAATACGACCGATCGATGAATATCTTTCGCCCAGTAGAGCAAAAAGATGAATATTTGATTTGAGATGAATATCGATTGATGTTACAGGATAAAATATTGATGATGGAT
Organism: Panax quinquefolius; assembly: GCA_020205615.1. Taxonomy (NCBI): domain Eukaryota; kingdom Viridiplantae; phylum Streptophyta; class Magnoliopsida; order Apiales; family Araliaceae; genus Panax; species Panax quinquefolius. The sequence continues at coordinate 166,681,937 of CM035152.1, forward strand.
CGTTAAATTCATAGATTATAGTAGATTTCATTCTCTACGTAACTCTTCTATGAATTATTATTTCATTTCGCACGTAATATTGATCCAAACTTGTTGTCTATTGTATTCTATCGATTTTTCCTCGTCAAGACTAACGATAATTTGTTCTATATTATCTTAGTCATAACATTCTTTTACCGGGCTAGTTGAGCTCACCCTTTTCCTTTTTGTTCCATTTTTTTCTCGTGGAGGCTAGAATATAGCTTATAGTACTAGCCTGGGTATGGAATGAAGGTTCTAGAGAGAGTTGTTTAGTAGTCCTCACCATTTTTATAAAATAATGTATCAATAATTATGATGGGGATTTATTTGAGTATGGATATTGTCTCAGAAGACAATATTCGTATTTAAACTCAAATTTATATGTTGTAATAATAAAGTTGTAGTTATTTCGCATCATGTATTTGGCGCACTCGAATGGGTTGGATGGAATGGAATTTTGGACCTATCGGGCGTAGAAGGAGGGGGGCTTTTTCAATCACATCCGTGGATCCTTCTCGCAGTAGGAAGAGATCGAGGAGCAGAACGCCTTTGGCCTCGAAGAAGGCACTGACAGTCGTGGGATCAATTCATCGCGACGATGAAAGTCGAAAAAGCAGGTCGAGAGAAATTGTGCCAGAAACCCGAAGGGGAGAGTACCGACACAACCGTTCTCATCATCGAGGATGAGATTATATGCCCTAGTAAATCAAGAAGTCCCGCAAGGGCAGTGGGATCGGCAGGGAAAGGTCGATCCATTCCGATGCCTAACGTCGCTCAAGAGAAGGAGATCTCATCGCAACCCGAAGGTGTTGATTTTCTGGTAAGGGAGTTGAAAGAACTCCGAAAACAGTTGGCTGAGGTCCAACAGGTGAAGGACACTCCTGGAAAGAAGGCGTCCCCTTTTTCCTCCGATATTCTCAAGGAGAAGGCAGATATTACCAAAATGTTGCCTCGTATGGAAAGCTATGATGGGTCCGGAGATCCTTATGACCATAGTAGTCGGCGTTTGGCCAAATTAATGGATTACTATGACTTCACCGATGTCGCTAAGTGTCACACTTTTGTCACGACGTTGAGAAAAGACGTGAGGCGTTGGATGGGAACTTTACCATCGGATTCGATTACCTCGTGGACCGAACTTTGTGATAAATTCCACGACGTTTTGGAAGCAAACCAAGAAGGGAAAACCTCATGTGCTCTTTAAAGACAGTCCCATAGCGGTTCACCAATGAATCTTTAGGCCAATATGTAAAGAGGTTTAGGAAGCGATCGATCGTGTATCCGATCTTAATGATCTCCAAGTCATTGGGTTGTTCCAGAATGGGCTAGATCTGGTTAAATCGGAGAAATTGGTAAAGAAGTTGATGTTTCACCATCCAGAAAAGCCTCATGAAGCCTTCGACAATGCAAGAGGGCTATATTGTTGTAGAAGAGGCTATGAATAGTCTCAAGAATCCTTCTTTGAGCCAATTGAAAGAGGTAGAGGTTCCCAAGACCGATGTTGATCGAGAGAAGAGTGGGAGGTACAACCAAGGCGTAAGGTAGTCAAGAAGAAGACAAAGAACTCGTGGCGACAAGGCGTAGTCGTACACACCGCTTCTACCCAAGGTTAATAAGGTCTACACCCAATTGAATACTTTAAAGGTCGACAATTTTGGATCGATTAGAAACCACCTTTCTTTGAGCCACCTCGGGATAATTCTGAGTAATCTGGACACGGCAACCCTCGCAAAAATCGTGGTTATCATCAAGTCGGTTGGTCATGACACTAATGAAAGTGTTGTAATCTAAAGGATTTTGTGGAGAGCAAGATTAAAAGCGCTAACGATTCAATATGTGGTACGAGAAGGACCGTCGTGGTCAAGAGGTTATCAATCGTACCGTTCAAACGGTTCAAGTACCACCCACTCAAAATGCTCCCATACCACCGCCAAGGCAAGTCGTTAATGTAATAACCTGGTGGGTCTGCTGGGAAATTAGTAGGGAAGAAGAGGAGGTCTTATCTTGATTCGGTCATGTCAGTAACAGATGCTACTCTGAAGATTGACAGGCCTTTTCCAGGAACCGTTATATCATTTACGGATGCGGATTATCCTTCGGAGCCCATCGAACCGCATGAAGGGGCATTGGTGATCACAGCACAAGTAGGCTCGATGGACGTAAAACGCATGATGATAGATAATGGATCTTCGGTGGACATTCTTTATGCCCATGCTTTTGGAGGATGCATCTCGATGGGCACAAAATGGAGGTTGGACAGAGGCTCCTCTATATGGTTTTCAAGAACGACCAGTCAAAGTGGCGGTGCACTATTGAACTCCTGTTATCTTCAGATTTACTTCTCAGCAGTAGAGATAACTCAGAATTTTATGTTGTGCATGTGGATTCTACTTACAACGCCATTCGGGAAGACTACGTTGTGCCTCTTCAAGCCGTGACTTCCATCCCACATTTCAAAATCAAATTCCCCACAACGCATGGAGTAGAGAGGTGATGGGTGATTTAGACTTGCCCGGCGATGTTATAGAATCTTTGTTATTTCATCCGGAATGGGGTTAAGTAAATGTAAAAAACGATGGCAATTGAGATCGAACCCTTCACCGAGAGCAATTTCGTAACCCTTGGTAATCCTCATTTGGAGGGATTCGGAGGAGATTGAGTTGGTCATCTAAAGCCGGACAAGACAGTGAGGATTGGTTCAGTCTACCGAGAACCTCTTGGACAAATCTTATGGAACTCTTACGATGTTATGTTGATATTTTTGCATGGGAGCCACAAGGCATGCCTCGAGTTACCGAAAGGTTCTTTGAGCATAAACCGGAGATAGATCCTTTGAAGAAGCCGATTCGTAAGAGGCGGATATTTGCTCCAGGCGTCGAGAATATCATCGATGAAGAGGTCATGAAATTGCTGTAATTAACGACTTCATATACTGAGATTGATTACCCAGAATGGATAGCAAATGTAGTGTTGGTGCGTAGCATAATGGAAAGTAAGCGGTTTGCATTGACTACATCGACCTCAACAAAGCTTTGTCAGAAGGATTTTTATCCTCTACCCCATATCGATCACTCATCGATGCCACTTGGGTATGATTACTAAGTTTTATGGATGCTTTTTCAGTTATCATCAAATATCCATGTGCAAAGAAGACATTCCAAAGACAAATTATTACACACACCGCTCGGCAGTATGCATACAAAAATGACTTTTGGCCTCATTAATCGTTTTGAGCAACCTACCAAAGGATGATGAACTTCATCTTCGATAAAATGGGGAGGAACATGGAGGTTTATGTAGATGACATGATCGTGAAGAGTATGCAAATTCGGAAGCATTTAGACGATCTAGAGAGTGCTTTCAAACTATTCGTTATCGCTAACTCGAGACTTAACTCGACTAAATGTACTTTCTACCTTGGCGCCGGAAAGTTTCGGGTTATCCGTCACCGAGGGCATCGAGGCCAATCCGGAGAAGATCCAGCCATTCTTGACATGAAGACTCCTCACCATTCAAGGACGTTCGGTGTCGACCGGTAGGATGCGGCTTTGAGGAGGTTTGTCGCCAAATCTGCGGAGAGATGCCTTCCTTTCTTTGACACATTGAAGGGACCAAGAATTCAAGACGCTCCAAGTGGACTTTGAGTGTGAAGACGCTTTCAAGGTATAAAGACGATATCATCTTGGCTCCTTTATTGGTAAAGCTCTGTCCCAACAGAGACTTTATATTTGTACCTCACGGCAAGTTCCTTAGCGATTGGAGCAAGTGTTGGTTCGAGAGATCATTGGAAGCAAGAGATCGGTCTATTATGTCACCACGTCCGCGAGATGTCAAATCAGCCTATCCAAACATTGAGAAATTTGCCTTTACCTTAATAATTGCCGGTAGAAAGCTTGGGCAGATTTTCAAGGTCGACTCGGTCGCTTACATACGGATCACCATCAAGAAGGTGATAAGCAAGCTGAGGTCTCAAGCGCATTCACAAGATGGACTATAGAGTTATCCCAATTTTTATCGAGTATCATCCCGAATCGCCATCAAAGGCCAAGCCTCGTGAATTTATGGTAGAATGCTTCGTTCACCGCGAGATGAGTTATTATCGGTTTGAATCTTCCGACGAAAGCGTGGCCGTTCTTCAGCAGGATCGGAAGGTGGACGCCAGATGCAGATGGATCCTCTCGATGGTAGTAAGTGAGCAGAATTATTTTAATAAGTCCGTATGATTCAAAGTCCAAAGAAGCCATCGATTCTAAGTTTAAAGCAACGAACAACGAAGCCGAGAAACGGCGTTGTTAGCAGTGTCCGATTGGCAAAGAGTCTCAAGTCCAACAGCTTGATTATCTTTAGCGATTCTCGTTAGTCGTTAAACAATTGTCGGAGATTACGCTTCGTGGAACCCGAATGATCAAATATCTGGCGAATTAAGAGACCAACTCCAATTTTTCGCTTCGTATGAATTTCAGTATAGAGCGAATGACAATTCAACCGCCGATGCATTTTCAAAGTCGCCACCACAGATCATGCAGATGTTTTTCACGGATCAGATATTTGGAAATTTTGTGTTAATGACCAAGTGTTCAAAGACGAAAGCGTTGATGTGTATCGAGCGAACGAATCATTGGATGACCCCCTACATCGAGTATTTCGCGATGGCGCCCTTCCTTCGTAGATCAAATCTTTGCAAAGAAGATTAAATACAAGAGTACCAATTTTAGTCTTATTGATGGGGATCTCTATCGATTGGCATTTTCCTCACCATTGTTGAAATGTTTGGTTCCGTCAAGCCGAAAGTATGATCTTGGGAGGTTCATAAAGGAATTTATGGTGATCATACGGGCGCCAAGTCTTTAGCTCATAAAGTACTTTGACAAGGATACTATTGGCCTACAATTTTCAAAGAAGCTACGAGAGTATGTCAAGAAACGCTGAAAAATGTCACCAATAATCCGGTTTCATTATCGCCCACGGAAGAGTTATACCGATTTTATCTCCTATACCCTTCTCCGCCGTCTGGGGGTGGATATATTGGGACCGTTACTAAAGCTAAAGGTCCAAGGTTAACTTCATCATAATTCTGTTATTGATTATATGACTAAGTGGGTAGAGGCAAAACCACCGGCCAATAACGAACAGGAGTGTCTAAAGTTTATAAAGGAGTGCAGTGGTGTTTCGGGCGGGATCCCTAAGGTATTGATATTGGACAACTGGACGCGATTCGTGGGTTCAAATTTGAAGAATTTTTGAATGATTTGGGATTCAAAGATAAGAAGACTTCGTGGCTCATCCACAAATCGAATGGACAAGTCGAAGTGACCAACGGGGACGTTGTTAAACGGAATCAAGCGTAGATTGGATGAAACTAAGGAAGATGGCCGTAAGAACTGCTTTGAGCGTCATGTGGGCATACCGAATCACACCAAGGACTACTACGGGATTCGATTCTTCCGATTGGCCTATGGTAAATGCGATGCCTTAGTTCTCGTCGAAATCGGATCTCCAAGTCTTCGTAACTCAATTTAAAGCAGATAGCCTTTCGATGGTAGACTCTATTACGAGGGTCATCAGCCAAGTCAATGGTCAGATAGCATTTTTTTTGGGAATTTTAACGAGGGTCATAACTCATAAGTGGAGGCGAGATAATATTATTTCATCTCACCGATCTCTCCATTCACCTTCAGGGTCTCTTTGGCCCACACGATTTTCTCCGTCCGGCTTCATCTCGGGCCACTGATCTCTCCATCCGGATTCATCTCATCTCAACAATCTCTCCTCTCCGCTCGGCTGGCTCACCGATCTCTCCGTCCTGGCTTCATCTCACCACTGATCTCATAAGGGAGGCGAGGTTATAACGAGGGAGGCGAGGTAATAAGCAGGTAATTTCAAAGCTTCGATTTATATTTAACCCTAAGTTATGATTTTTCTATTTCTCTCCTCCATCTAACAAGCCCTAAAATGATTTTTGTGATATGTCGAGTGATATGTTTAACTTGTTTTTGAGTGATATTTAACTTGTTTTGAGTGATATGCTCTGAGAATTAAGTTAGTTGTTGCTCTTGGGTAAAACAAGAAGTGACTCTTAGTCAAGGCAAGAGCTCCATGAATTGGTCATAGTGTGTGTGTGCAAAAAAGTGGGGGGGGGTCGATTCTTTTGTCCTTTCTCTACTTCCAGCTTTGTTAGAATTTTGAAACATGTGCAAATTACATGGATCGACATTAGGAGGTTTATGGAAGTCGAGGTTTAGGATATTAGATGTTTACCTTAATATTTCATAAGTTTAAATATGATTACCTTATTTTGGAATATGGAGTATCAAAGAGAGACATGGTTTCTATTTTGAAATTTGATTCACCAAGGCACCTACATGGGCTCGATATTGAAGTGTCTACTTGAATATAGTTTTAATGTGAAGTTATGATTCTTCTCAAACTAGTGAATGCACCTTTATTGATCTTTCAAATAAATGAAAATAAAACAAACCGCTTTTTATCAATAAGATCAGATTCGTTGAAAACCTAATTTAGCATGCAACTGTGTATTCTAATTTGCTTTTTTATTCGGGCTTTGTTCTAAGTTTTCCCACACCCAAAAAAAGAGGAAACATCAGACTACATGAAAGTTACATGTCGACATACTTTGATTTGTGGAAAATGACATCTTTCTTTTAGAAAGACTATATTTGTATACATGCTAGAGGAGCATGGATGCATAAATTTAGATCAATCATGAGCTTAACACTCATCGAACACATTTTTATAACCTAGAACCGAAAGTTAATTTGAGTCTGAAATGGAGGATAACCTTCCACAGACCACAAGTAAAGGCTTAGCCAAGAATTCAAATAGTAGTAGGCAAAACCAATGAAGTGCTTCAAAAGGTGGAATCTTTTAGCCTCGATAGCCGTGGAGCGTATGTTCGAGCTGGGTAATTAGCAATATCAGGTCGTTTCTATGGGAGAGATTGACAAATGACAAGTTAGTAAGCATCAATTGCTCGAGATTTGTTTAGACTCCTCCCTTTCATCTTCCTTTTCCTCCTCTTCTCGCTTATAATCGGGTCGCACTTATGTAGAAGATTTAGCTAAAGGAGGATGCAAAGGACATGAACTAATGCAGTAATCGATGGTAAATGTGGAGTTAATTACCGTTATTTAATAGAATTTGGGCTTCTAGGGGTTACAAGGCCTTCATAAATAACTGAATTGTCAGAAATCAAGTTTAATATCACTCAAAACAAGTTAAATATCACTCAAAACAAGTTAAATATCACTCAAAACAAGTTAAATATTATTACCCACGCTTATTTGAAATTGCTAATTATGATAATTAATATTTAAATTATCTACCGACCTTTTTTGTTTTATTTGAGAGAAACTGGAGTTTCGTCAGCATTCAAGGTACTTAATTATGATAATTAATTATCATAATTAATTATGATAGATTTCTATACGCAATATCATTTCGATGGTTGTTCAATTTGATTTAGGGACATAATATTATGGATAAGATGGATGGAATTACCAAGATATTCTAGAGAATATCTTGCGCATGCATAGATATATTTCTCGACTTTGGTTTCAAAAAGTGGGCATGGTAATCGGAAGAATTCCTTGCCCATGTAAGAATTGGTAAATGGTCGATACCAGATTCGAGCTACTATTCGTGAACATTTGATTTGTGATGGATTTATGTTTGGCTACCTAATTGGGTGCATCAAGGGAAGATGTGATTGTCGTGAATGTGAGTAATGATGATGTTCACGAAGAACCATCACAATCCCAAGATGAGCATCGATGCCCGAGATGGTAAATGATATATTTAGGGATCACGTGTAGATTCGCTTTATGAAGCTTCAAAATACCAAAAGTACATGTCGAGGCCAATCAACCTTTATATCCCGGATGTGAAAATGAGACATTCCTTTCATTCGTCAGATGGCTTTTCAATCATAAAATGTTAGAAATGGACCGATGTGTCCTTTGATGGATTGTTCAGAAAGTTCAAGTCATCATTTCCATCATTTGCAAACTTGCTCGATAATTTTTATGAAATGAAGAAATGGTTGGAAATTTAGGGTTTGGTTATGAGAAGATCGATGTACGCGAGAATGATCAGATGCTCTTTTCGAGGGAGAATGAAAATTAGAGTCTTCAGACAGCTTTGCAAATCATCGAGACGGAAGCAGATCGAGATGGTCAGATCGTAGAAGACACTAATAGATACAAAACGAAGAGGAGCAAAGTAGTCGTGGAAGCAATTACGTTATTTAGCGTTAATCTTAGATTGCAGAGGCTATTTATGTCTCAGAGAATCGCAAAATACATGATGTGTGCATCATGTAAAGCGACGAAAAGATGGAGTGAATCGTCATCCACCGACTCGCAATTGGAAGCATTTGGATACAATGTACCCTACATTCTCTCAAGAACATCGAAATGTAAGACCTTGACCGTCTAATCGATGGCATGAGTCCTTTACCCATGGGTCACCGATAGATAGTATATGGCCAAATGACAATTGTCAGTATATAACTTACCACCACGGATGTGTATGAAGGTGAGTATTTTATCATGCCTTTGTTAATACCGGTCCAAACTCTCCATGTAATGATATCGACGGTATATGCAACCTTTAATTGAGGAGTTGAAGATACTATGGAGTAATGGGGTTGAAACCCATGATGCATCTAATCTGCATAAAGTTCCAAATGCGCAAGCAAGACCGCTGTGGACAATTAGTGATTTTCCATTTTGCTATGTTGTTCGTCGAGTACTAAAGGTAAGTTAGCTTGTCCATCATGTCAAATGAACACTGCTTTTGTAGATTGCAAAGTAAGGAATGTTATATCGCATCGTTGTTTTCTCGAGTCGGGTCATAGTTATAGGTTTGATACACGAAGATTTAACGAGAATGTGACCATAGTGAAGCTCCTTGGTGCCATCAGATTTGATATTCTCGAACAAGTTAATGCTATTAATGTCACTTTTGGAAAGACACCCACTAGCACGTAAGACCATTCCCCATGACTCAAAAACATAATTCGAGGAAGAAATCTATTTTTTTTGAATCGCCATATCATGAACCTTTTCAAGCGCCCACAATCTAGATGGAATGCACATTGCAAAAAAACATTTGTGATAACTGATTGGGACATTGTTGAGTGTGCAAGGAAAGTCAAAAGATAATTTAAAAGCACGATTGACTTGATGACAATGGGTATAAGAAGAGAGCTCCATCCAATACCCGCAAGCAAGCAATTCAAAGTATTTTTCACTTACCGTAAGCTACTCAATGTCTCAAGAAAGAAAGACATGATTTCTTGCAAGTGTTGAAAATGTTAAGGTACTGATGGATATGCTTCAAATATTTCACGTTGCATCAATTTGAAGGGGGCAAGATCTCGTGTCTTAAAAGTCACGATCGCCACATTTTAATGCAACAATTACTTCCAATAGTCAGACGACAAAATTCGACTTGCTTGTATACATGTCCGTCAACAATAATTGAACTTTCAGAACTACTTCAGAGAATTATGTTCCAACTATAACACATCGGAAGATTATGAACGGTTGAACAAAAAATTCGCTAATACTTTGCAAGCTCGAGATGGTGTTTCCTCCCGCTTTTTTTGATATAATGGTACATTTGTGTGTCCACCTCATCAAGAGGCTAAGATAATGGAAATGTTAAATATCGACAAATGTGGGCTTTTGAAAGATACATGGGCAAGTTAAAAGGGTATATTCGCAATAGAAGTCGCCCGTATGGGTCAATTGTAGAAGGGTATATGTCAAGAATGTGTTACATTTTGCTCAAGATATTCGAGTCAAAACAATGCCGTATGGAAACGAAGTCGAAGAAATGAAGTCGATATGAACAAGGAAAAGAGATTCTCTCCAGATTTAGAAACATAGGTCGATTTCTTAATGTCCCAAAAGTTTGTACTCTCATGTAGCGATGATGTCAAGAGTGCACAATCAGATGTGCTATTTAATTGTACAGAGGTCGAGTCATATCTAAGGTGAGTAAATAAGGAATGACATTTATTGTTCAAATATTAATAACTTATGTTAGCCAACCTAGCTATGACATAAAAAAAATTTGTTTAATTTGTTTATTTATTTGTAGTATTTGGCAAGATTCATATATGTTATGACGTGGAAAGCGTAAGCAAAAACCGACGCCAATGGAAATCGACAATGCTAAGAAAAAGGAATTTCCGAATGGTTTAAGAATTATGTAAGTACTACATTATTTGAACGTAATTTTATGCAAAATTTTGTAATGGTTATTAATAATAAATGGATGGAATTTGCTTATATCGCTACCATTTTGTAGATGACAACTATGAATAACGATGCTTCAAAGGAAGTTCAAGCTCTCTCAGATTTGGCCCAAATTTGATAAGGGGAGAGAGGAGATGGTTATTTGGTAAATGGGTATCGATTCCATTCGACAAGTTGTGAGAGTAAGAGGAGAACGCAGTAATAGTGGGGGTATATGTGGTAGAAGAACTACTCGTGGATATTCATCTGCTAGAGATCGAAATCCTAAGGAAGATGTAGTTGAATACTTTGGTATTTTGGAAGATGTTGTTGAATTAGATTATTATGGATCCGCAAAGTTGTTCTATTCAAATGTAAGTGGTATGATAGTTTAGCACGTGATGAGGGGTCAAAATCGATGACTATGGCTTCACGCCAGTAAATCATCAAAAGTTTGGTTCAACCGATGAGCCCTTTGTAATACCTCGCCAAAGTTCAACAAATATTTTATGTCGATGATCAAAGGATAACAATCATGCGGTGGTTATATGTAACAAAGCCGAGAGATTTATGTGAAGATGTCAAGTAGATTCGATAAGTGACGATTTACCCAATACCAATGAAGAATTCATCACCCAAATAGTAGGTTGATATTGAAAACATAAATTGGGTTAGGAATGACGCTGATGCAATTCAATTAGTTGAAAATGGACGAAAAAAGACCGGAAAGTAAGTTTAAAACTAGGATCTCAAATTGATACATCTCGCTTCAAAAGACGAATGATTGAACATATTGTTGATGAAAATGAAGATGAGAATGGAGACGAAGACGAAGACGTAAGACGTAAGATGAAGGAGAAGATGAGGGTCCCAAGATGAAGAGGAGGGTGATAGTGAGGAAAATGAAGATGATTTAAGAATGAAGAGGATAAACATCACAATTGATAGATCTGCTTTTTACACTTTGTCCATTTTCTCCAAAAGAGAAACCGCTACACTTTCGATAGATCCGCTTTTGATATTATATCTTGGTGCTCCTTGTACTATTAGCTTTTACTTTGTTTTCTACATCATCTTATTAGTGTTTTAAACACACTTCTTTGTCAACATTTCAATGTAAGTAGATTTGAAGATCAAATTAGACTAAACCGAAATTAAATGGACTACCCGCCGCCTCCCGCCCCCACCTCGTGTCTACAAATTCTCAGATTAGCTAGCCAACTTATTTTTCGATGTATTTCATTTCGATGTATTTGTTAATTTTGGGGACTTAGTTTCAGATTTAACTAATAACCGTGGAAAGCTCTCACTGCTCATTAGATTTAACTAATAACTTTTCTTACGAAAGTGTCACATTCATATTTTTGTTTCTCGTGTCGCTTTTAACGGCTTCTAATGTAACGCCTAGATCTCGTGCTAACTGCTCCAATGACCTTTAAATTAATGATAATGAGATCCATGCCGATGAACCACATGTAGAGGAGGAAAGTATTCATGAGAATGTTGAAGGTACCATGCATATATCTACACTTATACTGCATTGTCATGAGAATTAACTTGGTGTCAGGCTTTCTTTTAGAACCTTAATTTGATTAAATGTCCTTGCCGACTCGTAAGTTTTATAGTTTGAGCATCTATATAAAGTCAGATTATGTATATTTTACTTCATGGTTTTAAAATCTTGCTATCCAAATTTTAGTTCATACTTCATCCTTCATCTAGTGAGCTAATAATGTGCTTATATAACTCTTGTAGATTAAAAATTTTGTAAGTGGAAGTCTTTGAAATGTGTAGGAAGGGGGGACTCACATATTATTGATTTTTATATTGAATAATAAAGATAATATATATTTGTTTTAATTCATAATAAAGATATTCTATATGTTCAATTCATCTTTTGTTCAATACATAGTTCTTCGATTCTTTTTCTCTTTAGGTTCTCAACCCAAGAGGAAGCGTGGACCAACGATGGGAGCAAAATTATGGTCAAATAGCTTATGCACCCAAAAAAGTAATTTATGATGCAAATGGTCACTGTTGGGGAGAGGCCAATAAGTTAACCACTTTTTCTGTGTCTTGCTCAAGAATGGAGAATTTTTTCCAATAAGTACTCCAACATGGTCCAATACGACAGAGGCTAACACGACAAGGGCTTGGGATGAAATTCAAAGTTATTAATCATACCATTTTATAGAATTTGACATTAACACATTGAAACAAACTAATATATGTGTAAATTTGTTTGTCAGAGAAACGATTTACCACAGATCACCCCAATGCTAAGAGAAAATCGATGACTATCATGAACAATAGGTGGAGAGATTGGAAGTCTAACTTAAAGAGTAATAATTTTGTGCTCGGTGACGTGCCAAATCGAGCAAATAATACTATCAACAATGATCGAGTAAATCCTAATCAATGGGTCATATTGGTTGATTATCGCTAACTCGATAATGCATGTGTCAGGTTTATTCTAATTTATGTATTATCAATTTTACTTATTGTTATATATTATTATTAATTTATAAATACATACAATGCAGTGATATAGCAACAAAAAATTGTGAAAATCGGAAAAAATTGTTGGTAGGTCATACATTGGGCACTAAATCAATTCCAAAAAAGAAGCAATGAATCGTAATATTTTGATGTTATTTCAATATTTTTATCGTTAATCATGTATTAGACTTTTTATAAATAGAGTATTATTATTAATTATGAACTATTTTTGTTTTATTTGTAGTACCAAATAAATAAAAAGAGATCGATCGAAAGCAGATATGTATATACAAAATCCCACACCAAGTGATAACTCAATTTTACCGGAGCATCCTCGAATGTGGTACGATTTATCAATCCTCAAACAATGGGTTTTTTTAACTCTTTATCCCTGTATGTGTGTGTGAGTTTGTTTTAGAGCATTCATTTACATGAATTTAAACCCGCCTTTTCATTTTGGGAGGTACTATCATTTTGGGACAAACGAAAAGTGACATATATATATGTATGATATTTTGTGTGAGTGTGTATATATATAGATAGAGAAACAAATTGAGATGCAACTCCATTATTAGGATAGAATGAATTGGGGTTCTTCCATCCAACAATTAGATGCCTTTCACCGCTTTTATATCGAATGGTTCTTCCTCGATATCTTTCATGTCTGAAACAAAGACTACCTTGAATGAAAAGGAAATGTTTAAGGACTCGCCAAAGACTACCTTTTCTTTGAATGAAAAGGAAATGTTTAAGGAGTAGTTTGCTTAATGGGTTTGTGATGTGTGATGATATTGAGAGTGCTCGCCAAGTGTTCGATGAAATGACGCTTAAGAAATGCGCTGGACAAATGATGATTCGTGGGTTATATTCGTGGGAAGGTCGCAGCCAGGGTTGGAATTGTTTAGGGAAATGAGAGCGTATATGGAGCTCATCCTACTGAGATTACAATTGTTACTATTCTTTCCGGGTAAAATGATGTGGGCTCTTGATTTTGGCCGAATGGTTCATGGTTATGTCAATAAATTAGTTATGGTTGTTGATGTTGCCGTGAATAATGCTTTGATTGATATGTATTCTAAGAGTGGAAGTTTAGACTTGGGTTTGATATTTTTTGCGTAGATGGAATGTAAGGATTTGTTTTCACGGACAACAATGATATCTGGATTGGCTCTATATGGCAAAGGAAGAGATGCAATTGAACTTTTTATGACATGTTGAATCTCGGACTAGTCCCCAATGAGGTTACATTTGTTTCAAAGATTATCTCGCTTGTGGTCATAATACGTAATCGATGCATAATACGTAATCGATGTATATGGGTTCCTATGCAAAATACTATTCATAATTTTTGCATATACAAATACAAACACATGTACAAGATGATACCTGAATCGCTTATACCTTCTCGCCGCTTAATTACAGCTTTATGGAATATGCAATGCCATTAAACCCTCTCGATTCAAGTCTGTGAAGTTAGGTTGCAACCGCCCGCTTCGAAGTTTTGCTATCATTACTAGTCGACCGAGGTATGTGAAGTCATTGCCGCCGCCGTCATTGATGATGATGGGCCCGGTGGTTAGCAAAGTGATGGAATGATGTTGGATGGTGGGAAACCGAGGTGGCAAAGCTCATCAAGTCGTTCCCATAGTAAATGGGTACTTGTCCCATTTCTATCTTAAGCCGATTCACTTCTTCCTCAAGGTGTCATTTAGAGTCGCAAAGCACAAAATATGCATATTAAATGCCTATTACTACAACAAGTATTACAACATGTGTAAAACCATGAATATTAACAAACCCACAATCCCAAGACACGTGTATGGTGGATCTTCTTGGTCGAAAGCAGGTGTTTAGACGAAGTCGCCGAAAGTTAATTGAATGTATGCCCACGAACCCAGATGTCGTGGATTTGGAGGTCACTTTCTCTGCTTGTTTAGGAAAGAGGATTTGAAATCAATAAATGGCGCAAGGAAGGTACTTGAACTAGAACCGATGATGATGGGGTGTATATACTTCTATGGAATATTTATCGCAATGCTAATAAGTGGGAGAATGCATTGAAGACTACCTTAAACATCTCCTTAAACAAACCCATTAAGCATCTCCTTAAACAAAGACTACCTTGAATTCACCCCTGCATCGGATTTAAAACTAAGTTTACCTCATCAGAATGATCATATCCATCCAAGCACATCATCTTAAGTCGTATGAAGTGAGAGAAGCTAGAAGATGGAATCATTAGGTTAGATAACAACTGCTGCTATACATGCCTTTTTCTCGTTAAATGGTATTAACTAGGCCTCAAGTGACAACAAGGGTCAATCGGTCAAGATCGACCGACTAGCAGCCCACTTTTGCAGATGAGACCAAAGACAAGATAATGTCCTTTCAACTTATGGAGGTACCCATGTGATCATGCTAATAAAATTGAATGTTTATGATTATGCAACAAGGGCAAATGTAGTTTTTTTATGGGGCCCTTATAACTAAAGAAAGGAACAAATAAAAATAGAAGAGTTTATTTCAACCTTGTAAGCAAGTTTTGATTATGAATGATTTTGATTGAATATCCAATTCGTAATCACCTAAACTCGCCTTATCAGGGCTACAGCCGCCTCTCGACTCAAGACAGAAGGTGCTTCTCATGCTCGAACTTCGATCGACTTGTACAAGGTTTCGTTTCATCACCGATCAAATTCATCCGTTTTTTCATTGCCTTTCTTAACGCCCACCTCACAAGAGATTTTAAGACAACCTCCGTGGATCTACAAGATACGATGGAAGGGCATTTGATTTTTACAACCTTATCTATATTAAACTTCTTCTCACCTTCCCACCATTCTCCTAACCATTCATCAAACTTATTCAAATGGTATTCTAGATCTCTTGTCAAGTAAAATGCATCAAGTTCTTGTCACATTTTACTCGACAAGAGATCTAAAATAAAATGCATCAAGTTCTTTTTGCACATACGCTTTTGAGCATTCCTCTAGTGTCGAGTGGTAGCCTCCGTGTAATTTTCTGCTTTTCTTTGATTACTCGCTCGATCCGTGTTAATTAACAACTTATTTGTGTCGCTTTTAGTCTTTTATTAGCATATTACATCTTTCAATTAGTATTTTAATGTACAAACTTCATTTAATCAACATCAAATAGTTTTTTTATTAGCGCTTAGATTTGATTGTTCATGTTTTAAAAATTACCTAGTCATCATTCAACATTGCAAGCATCATCTAACTATTAAACACTCTTGGTTCTAAAGTGTCGTTTTCGCTTATAATTTTTCATTCGATTTTAAACATTTTTACTAAATTTCAAAGATCAACCGCCATTATTTGCTACTCTTCTTTAAGTTATGTTGAATCGCTTCAGATATTTAAGTCATTTTGTATATTTAAGTTGTGTATAATTTGCTTTATATATTTTTACAGAAAAAATTATCGAGTTAAAGAAGACTCAGAATCGATCGGTGAAAGCAAAGAGTACAGACAGATTCGGAATGATATACTTGCACAAGTTCTTGGACCAGAGCGATACGGTAGACTTCGACAAGGTGGAGTTGGTGCACACGCCTACAAACACTGGGGGCCTCGTGACACAAATAATGAGGTACAACGTGAGAATCAAGAATCGAAAGTCGAGTTGAAAAGGGAAAAAGGAGATGATATCGCAAGGAAAGTGGATGAACTATTATCAATTATTACGTAATTTATGAAGAATTCATCAGCCCAAATGCTCAATCCAACAATCAAAAGTTTTCTCACTTCACTTATACTTTAAATTTTGGGGCTATCATTATGTTTTTATGGATTAACAAGTTCACTTGATAATTAATTTGTAGGATCGATACACGTAAGGAGATAATGGTGATATTATGATCAAATAATCCTATAGAGGACCCGTGACATGTCACGTGTCATTGAAATTTGTTATATGTAACACTATTTTTGATGAAAATTTGTTAGATGTGATACTAAAAATATGTTAAATGTGTCAGTTGGTTATGTAATCGCTTTTGATACATAGTAATGATTTTGGATGGTTATGTATATTTAGATGATATTATATATTAATAGATTTTATTTGTTTTATTCTTTTAGTTGTAAATGTTATATTCAGATTCGATGGTTGAATGTGGTTATGTTTTTAACAGTAAAAAAATAAATAAAATTATTGTATGTAAACAAAGATTTTCTTTAAAAAATTTGGGAAGATATACATCGGTGAGTATACGTTATTTTATTTTGTTTAAGTGTTGAGTTCGGTTCATTCGATTCGCTTAAAGTTGAATCCTCGTCAGTAAAATTCAATTCATTTCATTTCATAAGTTACTCGTTATATGCCATATCTAATTCACTAGTTGGGTTTATTTTATGATACTAAATTATCGACAAGAAATTGATCAAAACATAAGTCATAATCAAGACAGTTAAAGATTTATCAATAATATAAAACGCTCATTCATTCAAATCAATCATAAATTAATTACATTAACATAAAAAACTTAAAGTAGTTAAATTAGTACATAGAACAAAAACATGACAGATATTCAGCACCACCTTCATCATCTGAGTTGAAAGCAATGCCGGTCCAAATTGAAAAGTTGATAGCTTTTCTTTCCTCGCTCTCAAGAATCCTCATACCCTCGAGTATACCTTCGTGATCTCATCATTGAGTTCGTCTGAGTCCCCTCAGAGTCCACTCAACTGCTTCCGGAGATCTTGGCCGTATCAGGCCTCGTCCCTCGAGATCCTTTATTTTATGGCGAGCTTGTGACGTTTGGCCTTATGCCTTCGGGCTTCATCTTGAGCCTTCGTCTCACTCACCCTCCAGATGATTGACTAAGGTTGGGTCAAGAAAACTCCTCATTTTTGTCTTCGGAGTAAGTTTTCTTCAACCAAACCAAATGCTCAGTCGGTCGAGTTTGTCGGGTCAAGCTTCAGACACGCCAACCCGTCCTCGTGTTCTTTAATTCATCATCGATGTCTTCAAATCCATCCTAGCCCGATCTAATCGGGGTTTAAGACCGTTGATGGTATGAAAAGATCTTTTCACGACCGGCTCTTTTCTCGGCCCAAGGTCGATTTCAACATATTTATCTCTTGTCGCATGAAATCTTCCTCGGCCTCTCCATTTATGTGTCTCTGACGACGCAATGTTCAAGACAAAGATTAGCCTGCGCATATTTTCAAAATATTCAAGTCAAATGTTCAAAGGAAAACAGAGATATAGAGGAAGAAGAGCTTGTTATTTACCTTAGCCAAATAACTCATCCCCTCGTCGAGAAGATTTCCGTCCGTATGATCACTGAACCGGTGGTCGTCAGTGTTCCGAACGAAAGCTCCGAAGAGGTCAAAGGGGAAATTGGCGTTGAACCTGGACCACAGGGTCGGAGATCCCACAGCCTCTGCGTGATGGCCTTTCGACACGATGGACGGGTCGTTCAGAGAGGGTCTCGATCTTCGGGAGAGATAATAGGGCCATTCGGGAGGTGTAGGGTCTGCATGTATAGTTTCAATTATGGGAGATTTATTGGGGGTGGGTCCTTTTCGTGTTGAAGCAGAGAGGGAACTCGGATGGCTATATCGAGCGCTTCTCTTCCTAGATAGCGTCGGAATCCCTTCGCCCCGGTCAAATCCTCTTCAATCAGATTTCTATAGGGGCACGAAGGTGGAACGACCAAGACTTAGGAACCCCGAGCTCTTCAGAGTTAGAGGGGTTATTTTGTTTTAATTTTTGATCCTAAGTATATTTCTTGATCAGACGATCAAGTAAACCGCCTGGTCGAGGAATGGTTCTAGGGGTTGGTTCTATTTCTGGTGTGGATTCGGGAGGAGTGACAAGAGGGGCCGACCTGGGTTTTCTGGTAGCTCTCCTCTTCTGTCGAGGGTGAAGGGTCTCTTCTGGTATGAGAACCTCTTCGGCCTCTACTTCTTCTGTTTGAAATTCATCCGTATGAATTTCTGGTGTTGGTTCGACTTCGGGAGTAGCTTCGGTTGGTATAGCCTCAATTGTTTCCGAAGACTTCCCGGATAAAAAATCTTCGAACTCCTTTATTTCTAAGGAGCTCGGTCTGATCAAAGATACTGCATAAATCAAACAATTTTATGTTAAAATTATATATCATAAAATATTTTCAAAAAATATATATATGAAATAAGCTGGTACTTACACTTATGGTCATATAACCATGCCTGCTTCGAGAGGAGTCCATATTTCCACTCTTCCTTCGGGAAGTTGTCGAATAGTTCCATCATTTCCACTTCCCGTTCTTCAGAAACGTCTCCGAAGTCAGCAGATATCTTTTCGTCATTGCCAGCTTCAGAAAGAAGAAATCTGTGGCCTTTCGACGAAAAACCATTTCTCGTGCCACCCCCTATTGCTCGAAGGGGTGTTCACCAGCGAACGTCTATCGAATTTTTCTCCAGACTTCGGAGAATGCTTGCTAAGGGCCTTGAACCCCTTCTCCCTGGATTGTACTATTTTGTAGACAGTGAAGAAGAAGTCCAGGGAGGGCTCGACGCCCAATTCATGGCAGAAGGCCACGAAGGCCAGAATGTGAATGTAGGAGTTTGGCGCCAGTTGTGAAAACCCCACACCCGTAAACCCTAGTAGAGTCACTATAAAGGCGTGTGGGGAAACGAACCCCTTCTCCAAAGAAGGTCACCGACTATGCCGTCCATCCTTCAGCCGTTGGTACATCTTTTTCACCGCATCGGGTACCCCGATCGCACGGGTATCCGGAATGTGGAACCAAGATCGAACCCTCTTTAGTTCAAATTCGATTATGATAGAAGAAGTGTTGGCACGCGAGAATCGCTCCGCACTCTGTAGTATTCAGAGGGGGTTTTGAGTTTTCTACATTTGGGATTCAGGTCAAGTCCCTTCGTGAGGATTGGGGTTTGGTGGAACCTTTGTGATTGGTGTTACGAGTATGGGGAACTCGTGGTCGGGGTTGTGGGAAGCCATTTGTGATGATTTGCAGAGAAAGATCGAAAGTTTTAGAGGCGTCGAATTTCAAATGAACAGTAAAGCTGCCAAATTTGGTAAAGTTATCCTTTATATCGATTTGCCATACGGTGTTCAGCGCGTACATTAAATGCTAGTAATAATTTGGAATTTGAATGGGAAGCGTCCCGGTTTGGTCAGGATATTTAATGGATAGGCCTTTCCGATTTGGGCCTTTAATTTCCTTTCGCCTCATTTCGTGAGCAATAAATGGGTACGTTTTAATTACATCTTATTATTATTGATTCTCGGTAAAATATCATGGATTATTTATAGTTTTCTATTAAACATTACATTCAACAAAAAACTAGGGGCAATGTTGGGTCATGATATTTTCTACCGTTCGGGTTTGGTGTATTGGGCTTATTCTTTAATTAATCTATTGGGCCTTTATTAGTAAACCATGGAAGTCTTTGAGCCCAGATTATCTTATTATTTTTTTTTAACTTATAAGACCATAAGATTCGATCCAGGTGGGTCGATCCTTTGGACATTTTAATATCTATCATTTTGACTGCAATGATGAAAAAGCATGATTGGTTGACTAAAGAACTCGCCATGCATTAATGTGGATGGGATCATAACCTACTTACAGAAGAGTAATATGATGACCAAAAGCAAGTGGATAAACTATACGATCGGCGCAGACCCATCGATCAAAGGGGTGTAAGTAGTAGTGGGTGGCACAAGAAACCGCATAAAAGAGAGTATAACTTAGCAAGGAAGTCTTCACAAAGAGGTATGTTCTCATACACTTCTTCATTCATAAACACATAGATATGGAGGATTATTATTATCTCTCTCTCTCAATACACTAGGCGATATAGCCTCCATTTCGATAAACCTTGTGAACATTTTTACTGACTCTCACGCCTGAGCTATCCCTCGACGGAACCGCCGTCAAGCTTGTGGTGTTTATTGTGTTTACGTTGCAGGATCAGGACGTTTTACGTGATTGGGACGTGGCAAAAGATCTTGGCGTTAACATTGGATGTAGATTTTTAACAAAATTTTTGTCTAATTGATGCCGACTTAATTCAAATTATCACACATGCACATAACTTCCTATCCAATTCATGACATAACTTTGCTGGAAAAAGGACAGTACTTAATTAACATATATATATGTTGATAAATAATGATATTATCACCTAAAAAGAGTCACATAATACACATACACACACATGTATATTGCGAACTTCACATGTCAAGCAAAATCCCACAATATGCATGTATATATGTGGTCATTATGCGACTTTTTTTATGTGATAATATCATTGTTGTACGTTGATAGCAAATAAAAGCACCACTTCATGTGAATTCCCAAAAGACAGAAGCAATTAAGATGGGCATGCAAAAATTAAAGAAATGGTAGATTATCATCAGTTTCCATGTATTTTTGAGCCCACCAAATCCACAGAGTACTTACAACTGCCAGCCAGCCAGCCATGCACATTATATATACTAAATATATCGATAAATATGGAAAATACATGCATGCAGTTTAGTTTTATTAAATTCTAAGCATGGCATTAGCACATTGGAGTAGAGTGGTGCATGTGCGTGTAATATTTGGTTTCTACTTGCTTGGTTGGTTGAAGCTCGCTCGCTCGCTCGCTCGTTTGCTTTTAGATGTGCGGCGCCTAACAAGACGACAGAGACTCAATTAATTATCTAATTAAGCTGATCGATGATTTTGCCGACAAGATTCTCCCTGCATAATGTAATACCTGCGCTTGGATTTATATATAGTTTGTAAACGACGGATCCAGAAAACAGAAGACAACTTTGATATGGTTTCCTAGCTAGGCCCTAGCTATATATTAATTAGTAGTCATCTATGTGGAAGTGAAACGTACAGAATTATAAAAACATTAACTTTTTAACTCAATACGTAAAATCTTATAATTTAAAATCCATTTGAATTTATTTCATTTTAATATAAATAAATATAACTATTGTTTACTAATTAAAACTTGGATGAATTCGTGATACGTGATATCTATTTTAAATTTTATATAATTAAGATATCGCAATTAATTAATTGCCTTAAAATGTTGATCAAAACTTGTTTCTTATTATATAATGAATGGATTATTATTTAGTAGGAGTACAAGCAAACGATTGTAATTTGTACGTACGTTGTCTTCTACTTCTTCCTTTGATCACTTCCTGACGAGGTTTTTAATTTATGGTTTTGATGTGAGAATTTTGATGTCATCATTGTTTCTTTATGTTATTGATGATCGATAAGTATCAACTAAACCTCAAGAGTTAGAACAACGGATAAAAATCCACCATGTTCAAAAAACTTTTAAGGTTGTCCGGGTTTCATTGGAGTCAAATAGCAAGTAATTTCAAAGAAATTCAAGCATCTTGGGGTATAAACAAGGACGAGAGGCAAGGTAATTATATATAGTTGGTAGCTAGAATTTCAAGCCAAAGAAATTCATTTAATTACATGACAGATTATTAACAAAACTTAATTTGACTAAGAGGCCAACAGCTAGCAAAATCATATCAAGTACAACTCATTATTTAGATGCATTTTTTTCAGCATTCTCATATACTCTCTCCGTTTCCTTAATATAGATCGTTTTAGGGTTGTGCACAAGTATTAATGAAATAATTGTATAATATTAACTATAATATCAATTGTCTATATTGTCTTTGTATTAGAAGAAGAGATTGTTATTTATTAGACAGAAAATAGTAAGAGAATCAAAGTTGCATTTAATTTTTGGGATAATATTGGAAATTAAGCAATTAATGTTTACTTGAAATTCTCAAACGACTTATATTAAAAAACAAAAATATTTCTTTAAAACGACGGAGGAAGTATATGGTACTTCATACAAGCTAGTAGTCACACAAAAGATGCGACAGATCGATGGTAAGACAGAAGATTAAATTAAATCCATATATATATGCATATAATTTATCGCGGTGATTTTAGTGAGTATTCAACTTGTGATTTTCCACAAGTTCCCCTTGTCCTCATGAAAGTTCGGTATTCATTAAATGTCATGGGCGGATAGAGTGCAGGACTGTCCTGTGTGACGAGTTCTTTAGCATATTTCATGGAGTATAATACTCCCTCGTTATTTGATATAAGTCGTTTTAAAAAATTATTTTTGTTTATTAAATAAGTCATTTCAAATAAGCATTAATTACTTAGTTTTTAATATTATTTCAAGTAATAAATATAAATTTGATTCTCTCACTATTTTTTATCCAATAAATAACACTCTTTTTTTCTAATAAAAAGACAATATAAATAATTAATATTATATTTAACGCTATACAATTATTATTTTTAATACTTGAACACAATTTTAAAATGCAAAGAGTATCATTTTGATCACGTGAGCATGGTCAAAAAGTTGATAACGTGAGACTAATAGTAAAGCAGTTCATTAAGAAGACGAGCTCAACGGTGGGGACCAATTAATAATTGGAAGCACTGAATCACTGAGCTTAGACATAATTGAAGGTATTCATTCATTCATATGCTGATAGTTTTTATTATTATTATTATTATTATTATACGAATAAATTATGTATTACGTACAAAAATATATACTAATTTGTTATATTTAGTATAATTAGAAGTATAATAATTGGTAAAAGACAGCTACCACCACCACCACCACCACCCAAAATTTGACATGATTTAATTTAAGCCAAATTGCTGCCTGTCTGCCGACGTACTTGTAAATTATTCCACGTGCAAACTTCCGAACTAATCCAGCTAATTCATGCCATGCCATGCCATGTTACTGTCAAAGCAATACTACATGTTTTCCATGAAAGGAAAACAAAAAATTAAGTCACGTTTAGATTTAAATTTAATAATTTTTGTGGTTTTCTATTATAAACTGGAGTTGGAGTTGGAGTTGGTCAAAAACTATTGGCTTCCCGGCGCCTAACAAGACGACAAGTTGATCATTCTTGTTACAATATGTTCCTCACTCAAGTACTAGTACTTGCTCTAAGTATACATACAAAAACTCTTACTCCCTCCCTCCCCAATTATATTATAACACGTTTTAAATAATTTTATTTTTTTAAAATTATTTATTGTTTTATATAATATAGAAAAATTAATTACAATTTTTTTAAAAATTACTTTTTATTAAAAAATATTACAGATAAGAGAGAGAGAATGAGATAAGTATGATAATTATGAGAATTTAAAAATATTATAGATAATTGATAGTATTATATTTAATATTATATAATTATTTTTTAATTCTTATGTACAATGAGCATAACTCTAAAAGCGTCGTACTTCTTTTGCTGACATCATGCTATAATGAAAGCACTACATCTTTGGCTGACTTCATGCATGCCAATGACAATATTATTGTTGGGGGTGGCCGGGTCGGGTCGGGTGGGGTGGGGTGGGGGTGGGGGTGGTGGGGAAGAATTAAAAAGTGAGGAAAATTATGTTAGGTCTACCCTAATTGTCATCATTTTGTAAGAGACTTTGACATTGTAGATTACTCCCAAGAGTGATGATGTTATACTATTCCACAATTTCAAACTTGTTGAATACATTTTATTAAAATTATGACTTTTAAGTAAAAGAAATTCAAATATATCTCTCGTATTAGTTAAAAATTTAGTAGCGGTGTCATTAATAGTATTTAATAGACCTAGAATAGAAGTAATGAGTTATTAAGAATTTCATTTCACTTTAAAAGCTACTATTAGAAATATATAATTTAAGAATAGACTAAAATAAAAATTTCACTCATATTTTAAAATGACTGAAGTAATATATATTAACAGCAATCAAATTACTCAGAAATCAGGATGATTTTATATATATATATATATATATATATATATATATATATATATCATCGGATTAATTAAAAAGGATTAATTAAACAAGAAATCCCCATGGTCTTTCTCCGCTTTTTATGTTAATAATGATTTTATACTTCGTTTAGTTATTATTACAAACCATTGAACAATCTTTAGAATGGATATACTCTTCCCAACAAGGACGACCTTATCAATAGGTTAAGTAATATGCCACCATTTTCGATAAATTTGACCTTAAATCGGTTTACGGCAAATTGCCATTCATCCGATGATATACAAAATAAAGATTCACCATTTGGACATTATGAATGGAATGTATATATATATATATATATATAAATCGGTATTCTTCTTATCTAACATTCCTTCTTAAATATCACTCTTTTATTAAAACTACGTCGTTTTGAAGGTTTTTAAAATAGAGTGGTCCCACTTGCTTTCTTTTTATTTACAAAAATATCACCCGCGACCCCACTTATTTTTTAAAAGAACCTTTAAAACGACGTAATTTTAATAAAAGAGTGATATTTAAGGAGAAATACTAGATAAATAAAATGCTCTTGATCCTTCCTCTATATATATATACATATAGTATGCATCTATGACAACCTATTACTAGTGGGACTATTACAACAATTATCATCTCTAGCGTTAATCAATATAAATAATAGTTGAGATTGAATTTAATTAAGGCTCTGCCACTACAAGTTTTAACGACAGTAACTACACTTGTAGCGGCATTTAATTTACTAAAGTAACATTATTATAAGTATTAATTATTATTATTATAATAATAAACAATCCAACATGTCACTACAACATGTGGCGGCTAGCATTGTAATATTATATTACTAATATATTCCTTCCTCCTCTTGGTCAAACAGTAATAATAATAATAATAATAATAATAATAATAATATTTATAACAACAACAATAACAATAATATCTCACTAATTTTATTTTTTATTTATTTATTATTATTATTATTATTACCGTTTGACCAAGATGGGGAATGAATATATTAGTAATATAATATTACAATGAATAAATTAGCCGTTACAACATGTAGCGGCATCATGCAATTTGGATTGAAATAGTAATGGAAAAGGAGGATTGAAATAATAATATAATATTACATGAGAATTGAAATACTAATATAATATTACATTAAAAAAATAATAATATCCAGCGACATGTTGGGTGCGTTTATTATTATTATAATAATAATTAATACTTATAATAATATTACTTTAGTAAATTAAATGACGCTACAAGTATTGTTACTGCTGCTACAACTTATAGCGGCAGAGCCTTAATTAAATCGAGTCCCAATCATTAATTATATTAATCAACGCTAGAGATGATGTTTGTTGGAATAGTTCCTCTAGCAATCGGTTGCCATTAATATATATATATATATATATATATATATATATATATATATATATATATGTGTGTGTGTGTGTGTGTGTGTGTGTGTTTAATTTAGATCCTACTTTACATTTGTAATATCAAGTCCTACATTGAAACATGTGAGAAGAATTTGTCTATTTATAAAAAAATAAGTTACTAACAAAAATATCTTCGGTCATGACCTTTTGGGTAAACTTGTGATGGACTAAGATAATTCAAGAAAATACTATTGAGTTAATAATTTAAGTCTTGTTTTGATGGATTCGATCTGTTTCAAACTCGAGATTAGAGCCGAGTTGTTACTGTTAGAATTTGAGCCAAAATTAAAGTGGGTTTTAATAATTATTTTAAGTGAATTCACATATCAATGTGTTCTACTCTATGAGTAGATTAAATTAACTATTTAGAAGTTCAAATCCATTGAGTAATGAATAAAATATTAACTCCCAAACATCACCTTTGAAAATGATAAATGATAATAAATAT
Organism: Panax quinquefolius; assembly: GCA_020205615.1. Taxonomy (NCBI): domain Eukaryota; kingdom Viridiplantae; phylum Streptophyta; class Magnoliopsida; order Apiales; family Araliaceae; genus Panax; species Panax quinquefolius. Next base: position 166,708,460 of record CM035152.1, read on the forward strand.
ATGTGGAAAGTCAAGTCCCATATATATTGGTTAAGAACTAAAGATTTAATAGGTTTATATACATGACAGTTGCTCTTAGGCTTGGGCCCTAAAAGGCACCTCACTTTTATGAACCCACACGCGTGCCGACGACTGGCCGACATGACTCAGGCTCGTGGTTCGTGACTCGCGGTCCTTGTATATAAATTTTTAATTAAAAGTTTATTTAAATTTTATTTATTATTTATTTAGTTGTATTATCAAAATTATGTCGTTTTGATAATTTATTATCATTATACTGTGTCATTTTCGTAAGTGTTGCGTGCCGAACAGACGTCGTTTTGGGAAAGGCCAAAAATACATCGTCTTTAAATGAACGGGCGTGCCTTTTCTGTTAAGCCTTAAACTACGTCGTTTTTGTTCTACTAAAGCTAAAACAACGTTGTTTTATGGTTCGAAAAGACACGCCTCTTCTTATAAGTTTTAAAACTACGTCGTTTTGGTTTAATAATGTCTTTTCAAGGGGTTATGTCCCTTCTGAAGGGTCACTATTCTCTCCTATAAATATATAGTAGGGGGCATTCATTTGATTCACTCAGTTCATTCAAGTATTCTAAGTCTTCTTCTTCATTTCATAAACATTTTATAGTTTAATTATATTAAGAGAGAGTCTAGAACATTTATTTTGGTTCGTTGAGTGTGTTATTTGTAGTGTTCTTTATAACACATTGTTGTTATGTATCCTCGAAGCAAGTCTATCAATCGATTCGAAAGATCAAAGACGGAGGTATACTTGTCTTAAGGACATAGTATCAAGTACTAACCTTGACAAATTATTTTCTATAATTTAAGATAAGTAAATATATATATATATATATATATATATATATATATATATATAGTTTCTATTCTGTTTTCGTAACAGTTACAACATTTATTTTACTCATTAACTAGCATCCGACAATACTGGTTTTAGGAAGCCCGTTTACACTTAAATTTAATGACCAAACTTTTCATCTGCACTATTCTAACTATCCATTGATGGTATCTAGAGATCTTCAATATTTAATACTCTCTCCGTTTTTTAATATAGGTCGTTTTAGAGTTGTGCACAAGTATTAAGAAAATGATTGTAAAACATTAAATATATTATCAATTGTCTATATTGCCCTTGTATTGGAAAAAGAGAGTGTTATTTATTGGTCAAAAAATAGTGAGAGAACCAAAGTTTTATTTATTACTTGGGTTAATATTGGAAACTAAGCAATTAATACTTACTTGAAATTCTCAAACGACTTATATTTAGGAACAAAAATATTTTTCTAAAATGACTTATATTAAGAAACGGAGGGAGTACGCTCTCCGTCCCATAATATATGAAGTTTTAGAGTTGTACTTCCTTCGTTCCTTAATATAGGTCGTTTTAGAGTTGTACACAATTATTAAGAAAATGATTGTATAGCATTAATTATAATATCAATTATCTATATTGCCTTTATATTGGAAGAAGAGATTATTATTTATTGGACAGAAAATAGTGAGAGAACCAAAGTTACATTTAATACTTGAGATAATATTGAAAACTAAACAATTAATGTTTACTTGAAATTCTCAAACGACTTATATTAAGGAATAAGAACATTTCTCTAAAACGGCTTATATTAAGGAACGGAGGTACTCCCTTTGTTCCTAAAAGATTGTCGTTTAAGGTTAATGCACACAGATTAAGAAATATAATTAATACCTAGCGAAAATACTATACTACCCTTATTAATTGTCTCAACCAATTATTTCCCTCTCAATATTTCTTATTCAATTCAACCAATTAACTTCTTATTCAACCAATTACTAATTGGATTATAGCATTAAATTGAATAAGAATCATTGGGAAGGGAATAAAATTTAAATAGAAGAAAGTTTTAAATAAGGGTAAAGTAGGGAAAAAATAACTAATGTGTATTGATAAACTCAAAACGACAATCTTTTTGGAACAAAAATTACTTCCTAAAACGACAATCTTTTAGGAACGGAGGGAGTAGTATATAAAAATTAAAAAAATAATGGTATAACATTAAATATAGTATCAATTGTCTCTAATACCTTTTGACATACTTATCTCGTACTCTTTCTCTAAAACGCTATATATTATGGTACGAAGGGAGTATATGAAGTCTGAGGAAAAGTTTGGTGTGAACAAATTTTTGACTTCTTAAAATACCCTTCAACTTGTATGATAATTTCTATTTTATCTTTATAACTTCAACTTTACTTATCTTTTTATTTAACTTCCAAGTTTAAGTATTTTATTATTTGATCTTCAAAATTTTAATCTTCTAAAATAAATAACATAATATAAACTACATACGAAGTTTGTAATCTTGTGCCACTGGAAACCAGTTAAATAAATTAGCTGACATAGCTGCAGCTTCTCAAATACAAATTAAATAGTCAAAACACACTCAAGTCAATGAATCATGGCTGCTGCAGCGGTGAATCGCAAGCATATACCCGATTTTAAGATTGGGCTCAGGCTCACAGAATGTGAAAGTCATGCAAGCATATACCCGAATTTAAGATCGGGCTCGGGCTCGGGCTCGTAGAATGTGAAATTCATGGTAATAAAGCGGTCTTAGGCCCATCAATCTAGTAGTGTTCATTTACAAAATGCAATTTACCACAGTCCAGTATTCAAGGGGTGCTGGTAGAATACTGTCAAGCAGAAGTAAAGCGAAAAAACAATTGTACCACAAGGCCCAAAACCAAATATAGAATGCTAAAACGTTCACACAAGCCAGAATTTAAAGCACAAGACATACACCACCAAGACCATCATCTTCTTTTTCATTTTTCTTTTGGACAAGAATACACTGCAACACTACAAATCCACATTTAAAAATAAAAAATAAAAATAAAAAAATAGAAGCATACATGCCGTAACCATTGCTAAAAGGCTGCATCTTTTGCTCAATAACATTTTTATGAGGTAACCATATGCACTCACCTCCCCATGATCCTCTTAAGCTAACAATCAAAAGGGATCTCATCCAATCAGTAAAACCCCACAAATAATCGCAAACTGAAACGAGTCAAATATAGATAGAGAACTCAAGTACTTGTATGGATGAATGAAATGGTGGTTGTTGCCTGTATCTTACTCACATCCCAAGTTAATTGAACCATCCTTCACTAACTTCACACTTAGACTGTTAAATCGCCCTCTTGAGTAATGTCGAGAAGCCTTTCTCCAATCTGTCCCAGTTTTCATCATGGCAGCAAACTCTTCATAGCTGATCTTACCGTCCTGCATTATAGAACAATAATGTGAGATTGAAACCTGCAAATCTGAAACTGATTCATGGCAAACTAGCAAATTTTTCGGTCCTCACCTTATCAGTGTCAACTTCTTGGAAGATGTCATTCGCAACATCTGTACAGTCATCTGCTCCATCTTCCATCAATGCATCCCGAAGCTCATCTGGCTCAATATAGCCATTTCCGTCCTTGTCAAAGTAGGAGAAAGCTTTGTGAAGATGCTCATCATTGGCCATCCTTTGCAGATGGAGGGAAACGGCAACGAACTCCCCATAATCCAGAGTTCCTTTCCCATTTGTATCCACCTGTTGCCAACAAACTTCTGGATTCAATCTACGAAGTGGCTAATAAAAGTTCATATCTCTACTAGTAGCAACTTCTACAATTAAGTAAACCAGTAATCAATTTATGTTTTCCCAGACATGCACAGAACAGAAAATGGTGGGGCAGATAAGAAACAATGAATGACAAAGAGCAAACTGACAAACGGCATTTTTTTGAACAAATCCAAACAAGAAAAAATTCTACAACTGTAATGTGGGTATTGTTTTCAAAGAGATTTATTGGATGAAAGAGGTCAAAGGAGTATTGTGCATCCTTATAGTCAATTCACATGATATCTATCTTTCTGGAAGTAGGAAGTACAAATGCTGCCCCATGTTTCAGTATTCCTACAAAACTGCACAAAACATGCCAATGCAGCAATACTACGAATGACTATCGGGCATGCTTGATGACTCACCGCTTCAATAAGTAATTGTACATCACCCTCCGCAAGCTGCGAAGCAAATTTTTGAAGTCCAACTTTTAGTTCTTCTACTGTTACAATACCATCATTATCGGTGTCAATCTTGTTGAACAATTCCTTGATATCTCCAACTTCCTCATTGGACAAGAAATCAGCAATAACCTATATATGAAAATGCCATCTTTAATCTTGATTGATGCAGTGTTAATGCAATTTCTTATAAAATGATACAGTAATCCACCTACCCTCAGGGCCTTTCTCTTGAACCTATTCATTAATGAAAACTGCTTGAGTCTTGACTTGACAACATCTCCAAGAGGGACATTTGGAGCCTTTTTAGCATTTAGGAGCCAGGAATGCTCTGTGAGCAGAGGAAATTAAATTTTTAGCTGAATATGGTAAAAATGTTAGATAAGTAAAACAATATTATTCAGAACGACGCAAAAGGGGGTGCCATTCCAAGTACACAAATAGCATGATAATTCAAAAAGAAAAACAACCTGCAAAGCAAATAAACCCGAAATTCCTATACATCCGAATTTACCCCTCTAATCTCAAGGAGTCCTCAAACTAAACTCTCCCAAAAAGTCAGTAAAGGAAACAACATAATTTGGATAAGTGAGACTTGAGAGGGCAACTGCCTCGATAACAATTGCTACAAATAATTTATGCATATTTTTGCTTTATCAACAAAGTTTTTCTTTTCTTTTCCCTTTCATTTTTCTTATACGGATAAGTTGTTGGGAACCATGTGTTATTTAATTTATAACTTCTTTTTCCCTCTTTCTTAAGCCCACTAAAAATGTTCGATCTTTTTAATTCTTCAACAATGTTTTGACTCAAACCAATAAAATTGAGCCACATCGACTAGTAATGAAGGGTTGGCTCCATATTTGGTTTATGCCAAATAAGAAATATGTTACTGGTTGATAAATACGATGATCATCTTTTGATATCAGAGCTTCCTCTAAAACAACAGAAATGTCCCATCTTTGGAATCCTTATTTCCATGTCAATGTTAGCCACAATAGGTTAAGAGAAGACAGGTACTCGGGACCACAATTATAAAGCCTAATCAATGTCTGGCATGTAAGGTTCTAGATGAAGGCTAGTGTGTCGTTTAGAGTAAAATGATATAAACCAAATGACAATGACTTGAGATGCTATGCACATCCTTTAGAGAGAAATTACCAAGCACTTGTTTTGCAGTGAGGCGTAGCTTTGGATCTGGCTCCAACATCTGACGGACAAGACTTTTAGCGCTTTCCGAAATACTTGGCCATGGTTCACGCTTGAAATCTATTAGCCCACGGAGAATGGCCTGTGCAACCCCCTGTTCGGACTCTGCAGTAAAAGTCTTCCATGAGGCACATGGAAAGCATATCACTAGTGTCTTCCTAAGAATTATTGAAAAGAATGTGGCTCAACAATAAATGTATAAAGATGTCATTATGAACCTCATATTTGACGTTTGCTACCTTTTTTAATTGATAAGTTATTTGATGTGTGCTAACCTTTTCTTTTATTGATATGTTACTAGATGTGTGCTACCTGTGAAGTAATGAAAGAAAAACTATAATAACTAACATGCCACTTCAGATTCTACCACCCCTTGCACGAGCACACACATACATGGGGAGAGAGGAGGGAGAGAGGGAGAGGGAGGGAGAGAGAGAGATTTACCAGCCCAAAATGGAGGGACTCCGCATAATAAAATATAAAGAATGACTCCAGCACTCCATATATCTATTTCTGGTCCATAGTTTCGCTTGAGCACCTCCGGAGCCATGTAATATGGACTCCCAACAATTTCAGAAAATTTCTCGCCTACAATTCAAGACAAAAACATATGAGATTTTACATAGACTAATACAATTTTGAAAATAAATTTTAATTTTGAAAATTATCTACTCGTATAATGAGGATAATTCTCAAATTCAAATTACCTCTATCCTATTTTTCTACAGAAATATCCTGAGTCTACCCAAGACAATATCCAAATATTTAAATCCGAGTAGAATTCTAAGAACCACCCAAGGTTCACAAAATATCAGCTATAAACAATGGAGACTAAAATTATCTGAAGTAAATGGTAGACAATGGGTAGACAATAAGCTTCAGCTGAGGATTCAAACTCAATATCATTGAGGAGAAAGACATCTCTCTTAGCTCAATATTAAAGCCTTATGGGATTCAAGTCTCACTTAAAATTAAATTGATTACAATTGCATGATCCTATGATAAAGTACTTCAGATATAAGGCTATGAGTTTATGGAAGTACCATCCAGAACTTTTCATTTCATTAAAAGATCAAGTGAGGCACTAGTGTCTTCTAGTATTTCATATTGTAATGTATGCTGCAATATGCCTTACGTATCAAGAAACAAGGAATTGATTTACATCAAAGCAAGATATTAACGCTTCCACCATAATTTACGATTCCTTTTATATTCAACCTACACTACTGACAAACGTGAAATCAGCCGATGAGGTCTTGGCCTAATGGTTATAATTGAGATACTGTAACCTATAGGTCTCACGTTCGATTATCACTTAGGTGAGTTTATTTCTTTTTTTATGTGAAATGTGATTCCTCTCTATGCGAGCCTTGTTTATGAGTTTGTTTGTTTCTCCTCTAGTGAGATTTGATTGGTTCGTGATATTGTAATAGTGAATGATGTATTTGATTATAAGAGTATATTGTACTCCCAAAAATAGGACTTCAAAAAATAAAGCTGGTTTGATATGTTTACAAATGTTTTTGCCATAAAAAAAAAAAAAAAAATCATCTCAACGAACTAGTTTCAACTATCCAACATCAATTTTCTTAATATGTTATAGGAACACTCGACAAACATCAAGGTGATGGATCCATTCAACAAAATGCAGGCAATGCCTGAAATACTCGTATATGCTTAGCGTAGTGCATGTGGAAACAAAGCTATTTAAGATCTTTTCAAACTACAGGAACATGGACTTGTAAAATAAAGGGAATGGCTTTGAGTACAACGTATCCTTCAAGCAAATAACTTCCTCTAGTTGCTAAATCCTTTTGGAGAATTTTTTTCCGGCAAAACTAATGATTTCCACACTATACTTGGCACGTTTTACTTATTACACAACTAAACTTTTAATTTTTATAATAATCCCATTAAACTAATTAAAACAGTGAAATTGGACCATTCTATTAAAATAATTTAACGACCGTTAAATAAGATGGGCAAAACTAATGATTCCCCCACTATACTTGGCACATTTTACTTATTACACTACTGAACTTTTAATTTTTGTAATTACCCCATTAAACTAATTAAAATAGTGAAATTAGACCATTATGTTAAAATAATTTAATGACAGTTAAATTGAGATATATATTTTCATAGGTGACAGTAAGAAAAAAGGAGGAAAATAAATTTTTACCAAGTTCAGATAATTAAGTGTTACTAGTGAATGCATATTATGGCGTCGTTGTATACCGCAAATAAAATCTTCCACTTTCAAAGATGAACAAGTCTTGAAAACCATGAAAATGGAGGAGGAATGTAATTGTTTTCTCCTACTCTGTACATAACTTTAGCTTTTGGATTCTAAGAATAATTGAAAACTTAGTTAACTACTGGAAAGGAAAAAAAATCGTTTGGGTAGTGATGAAAGAAATGTATGATGTTAATTTGAGAAAAAATTAGGACTTCATCCCACCATCTTCAACTACTAAAAAAAACCTAGATCTATAATTTGCTTATTCTTTTTTTCCTTTTTCTTCTTCTGGAATGATACAGATCGATGGTGCCACCGATGATGGTGGATTCCGGCAATATATTCGGTGATGACGATGAGGATGAATGTTTTTATAAAATGGGATACAATTTTAGGGCTTTCAATTTGATCTGAAAGAAGGGGAGAAGATAGATGGAGGGAGGAAAAGAGAATAAATAAGAATTTTTTTCTCCCATGTGTCCTTTTAATTTTTCATGTCATTGTTTTTGATTGGCCACCTCATTTTCTATTTCATTTCCACTTCTTTTTTTGCTTCCACGTATGAAAAACCTTGAACCAATTTGATGGACGTTAAATTATTTTAACAGAATGGTCCAATTTCACTATTTTAATTAGGTTAATGAGATAATTACAAAAATTAAAAGTTAAATAGTGTAATAAATAAAATGTGCCAAGTATAGTGTGGAAATCATTAGTTTTGCCTATCTCAATCTAACGGTCGTTAAATTATTTTAACAGAATGGTCCAATTTCACTATTTTAATTAGTTTACTAGGGTATTTACAATAATTAAAAATTCAGTGGTATAATGAGTAAAATGTGTCAAGTATAGTGTGTAAATCATTAATTTTGCCAAAAAAATTCTTCCTTTGCAGTCAATATGCAGGAGGCATGCTCCATTCATCAAGCATAAGTTAGTTGCATCCCCAAAACTAGATGATTCTAAGGGGTTATTTTATTATTCGGATAAGGGGGAAAACGGTATGAATCATTGAGCAGTATGCAATATCAGAATTACATGAGTGGAGGAATAAGAATGAGTCATCCAGTCAAATATTAGCATCAAATTATAAGAAAACCTCTGTAACATGACAGCTATAACTTTAACCAACCATTAATCCAATTTTCTTACTCAATCAACTTTTTTTAATGAACATACCAAATTGATGAATAAATAATCAAGAAGGTTGGCCACATAGCTACTCTCTGAGCTCTTAAGGACACTTCAAAACCACTCTATGCTAGTGCCACCATTGAAGCATCACAATAGGGTTGCTCCCAACCATTTCTTAACAAAAGATCAACTACTTTTATTTTAGCAAAGTAAAAAAAAAAAAGAGACTCAATCTGCCTTATTTTTTAGCAAGTAACAAAAAAGACTCAATCTACTTTAATTTGCAAAGTAATCACAAAGATCATTGCTTTATTATCCACTCTGTATAATTTACTGAAATTAAATAGTTTTTCTATTTTAGAAAATCTATCTCAATCATTTGCCTACTATCATATCAAGTAACAATCAATAAACAAACTTAGTCTGACCGTAATGACATAATCCAAGAAAATATCAAATGTTCACCTGGCTTGAAGAAGATTGACAAGCCAAAGTCAATAGCTTTCAAAGGGGAATTCTCCTTCTTATTGGCAAACAAAAAGTTCTCCGGCTTCAAGTCCCTATGAATCACTCCATGCTTGTGACAAAGCTGCACAACCTCCACAATGGTTCGGACAACAGCTGCGGCAGCACGCTCAGTGTAATGCCCACGCGCAACAATCCGATCAAACAGCTCGCCACCTTCGCACAACTCCATCACTAAATGCACAGCACTATCATCCTCACACGCCTCCCTTAAGGTCACAATACTCGAATTCTGTGGCAAATGCTTCATAATCGCCACTTCTCTCCTCACATCATCAACATCCACGGCCGTCCGAAGCTTCCTCTTCGATATCGACTTACAGGCCAGCAATTCCCTCGAATTCCGATCAATACACAAATACGTCACTCCGAATTCGCCCCGACCTAGCTCTCTGTCCACCATATACTTCTCTTCAATACTCTCCTTGGACACCTCAGGCAACACAGTAACCGTCTTCTTCCCGGCTCCGGTGCCGGCTCCAGACTTGTCTTTCCGCCCATGATCGTGGCCGGAGTAGTTCGAAGACTTGACATCCTCCCTGGCGACGGCAGCCGGAGATCTACAACAGTTGCCCATCTAATTAGCTCCAGATTTGAACCAAATTGAACCCCCACAAAGACCTAACACTAGCTAGGGTTTCACATCATCAAAATGTAAAACCCGCACCTAAACCTAGTGGTAGAGCTGAGGAATCAAAATGCAAGTGTCAAATCGAGCTGTAGAAGACTGTAAAAGAGCGAGAAAGATAAAAGAAAAAGAAAATGAAGACTGGGTAACGGTTCAGATACTTTTGAAGATTTCTTTTTGATTTTTCAATTTTTTTTTTAATTCTTTTCAAGAAAATTAAAAAAATGGATATTATGTATATATTCTTGCTCGCTGTGAATTTTGTCGTCTAATCGAGAAGAATTCAAGAACGGTTGAAACGGGAGGGTGGTCTGGTCTGGTCTGGGAACAGTCGGATAAGAGTTTTGGGTTTATATGTTGGATTTACTCTGCTAGTATTTCTTTTGAATATCAGTTTCCTCTCTCTCTCTCTCTCTTTCTCTTTGGAAATTTTAACAAACACTCACTCCCATTGTCATGCATGCAAAGACTGAATTTTTTTACTTTTTTGATCAAATTAATTAATTTTTAAATAAACAAATTTATTTATTTAATTTTACATTATGTTCATCCTTAAAAAACAATAAAATGAGGGTGTCCAGGGGTTTTATGTCCGGAGCTAGCACTGCACTCATATTCCTATGCCCTACCATAAATTTGTTCCGATTTGAAACTCTAACATTTAGGATAGTAACGTTTTTAAAAAAAATTGAAATTCAAACGCTATATTTACAACTTATTTATACGGTACTTAAATATAACATTTATACAATTATAAATATTTAACGTTTAGATTAGCTCCCTTTTTTAGAATTAGAGAGCACCATGACATGTTTTGGAAACAATTAAGAAAATATTGACCAATGAATAATTGTGGTGATGTCATTCTCCATGCAACCTAAGAAATTATGTAATATTAAAAATAATATAAACAATAAGAATATCTTATATACACAAGGAGACAATTATAAGCTTTCTAGAAGACGTATAAGCTCCACTTCTTTATCTAGTCTAGAGATATTATTGCAAGGATCATGTTACTGAAATCATGTAGTAGTAGTAGTCCTTTCGGCAAAAAATGTCACAATTTTACATATATATATTTCAAAATAATACTCATTAATTATTCTAAAAACTATAAAGATATTAGTGCAGAATTTTAGTTTTATAAAAAAGATGTAAAAGTATATTAAGGGTCTATTTATAAATATTTCAGATTTTGAAATTTTAAATATTGACATTCTTATTTTATTGTGAAAAAACAAAAAACAAAAAACAAATGTGAGGGACATCAAGCATGAGTAGTAGCTAAAAAGATGAGGCCCCTATGTTGCAAAAGCTCACAAACTAAAAGAAAGTTTGGCAGAATTAAGAAGAAAAGATGCCATGTGCTGTCCCTTTTATTTGTAAACATTTGATTTGAAGGGTTTTGTTGTCTGTCTTCTACTCTTCTTGATGTTATTTTAAAGTTTTTTAAGCCTAAAGTGGGTCTCATTGAATACTCCAAACGACTGGCATTCCTCTTTTTTCTCTCCACGTTGGCTTGCTACTGAGTAAAAATTGATTATAAGGGGAGGGGTAATGTTATTGTTGCAAAAGAGGCATGATAATTTGTTTTGGGTGAGAGCTAACTTAGTTTAATGTCATCTTTTTGTCACAATCCATTCGTTTTAAAGAAAATATTTACGAGAAAAGTTGTATACTTTGATCATGTACAAAAATGTGAGGACTCCATATAATGTGTGTTCTTAATGTGATAGTTTAATATATATGCATGTTGCAAGAACGATGTGATTGCATCAATCTTATATATCGATGGATAAGAAAAATAAATAGAAGGATTCTTTTGTAGATTCTTTTATAGTATATGTTTGTGTTGTATTTTTTGATTTAAATGAAAATTTGCTATAGAATTTGGAAATGGAAGAGATTGGTACTTAGTAGCTAGTAAATATTGAAAATGTAGGTAGGTACAATATATATACAATGGAGTAGTAATTAACTGGACGGACGGACTCGTGACTGAGAAGGTGAGACAGAAGGATTACAGCCCTTGCATGCATATGTTGGTGAAAATATGAGCATCATTTAGACCCATCCCATGATTCAACCAAATTGGATCCCCACCTTAATTTCGAAATAGAAATTGATGTCAACTTTGTGAGTAAACCATTATTGTTTCACACCAACGTAACCTAGCTATAGCTCGAGAAAATGTGACGTCTTTATCAATATTGTGTCTGCATGTCCACATGAAGGCCAGACATTTATTTAAATTAGTTCGTTCATGTTAGATTATGGGGTTAACGTATCGTGTTTTAATTTGTATACACATGTAGGCCAGACACTAGTGTTGTCAAATCATTGGGCTAATGTTAATGTATGATTAAGCCTATCTTGTAGCAAGGAATTTCCCTTTGAGTTCTTGTCATTGCTAGAAGGAGATTGTATCAACTCTTATTATTATTATGTTAAATGCAATTATTGTTTTTTTTCCTTCAAAAACTTAATTAATTACTTTCAAATATATATATATATATAGCTTAATTTGGAGAGGGAGAGATGGTGTATAGAAAATGTAAATTCAAATTAACATTTAAAACATACTAATATGAAGACCATACAATATGTGATTAGATCTGACTTCTATTTCAAAGAAATTAAAACAAAAGCGACCCTTGAGGTTGAACAATAAAATTCCAAAGATCTTTCCTCTTTTTCTTTTCTTTTTTAATAATAAAAATATATATATAACACTGAACTTAATAGATTTCGAACAGGAATGCAAATAGTGAAAAACCCGACAAGCCGCGTTGCTATCCCTAATTCCCGCATTCATTTAAATGAGGTTGCATGTGAAAGGGTGCGGTGTATTACTACCATTTGTTCCACAATTACGTATATAATGTCTATCTCTTTCCCTTTGTCACTTGTTCCATGTCAATGGAGTTTTGTTTTTCTCTTTTCTTCAAAGCCATCTTATCTCATTCATGGAGGGAATAAAAAAAAATGAAATATCATTATGGAAAGTGAAAACAGGGGAGATTCAGGATTTGATTTTAGTGGGGGCAGAATTTTTAAATTGAAATTTAACGAGTTAGAGAGCGAGTTTAAATATATTATTATACACAGTATGTTTAGGTCTTTTTGGAGTAGTAATAATTTAAATTTCTTTTTTATCCCGTCTAAATTTAATTTTTTTATAAATCTGCCTCTTTAAATTTATTAAATTTTATTTCTATTCATGTCCCTATACCTATGTTGCCCTATGAATAGATCGCCATTGAGTGGAAACTAACGAATTTAAACCTATTTTACTTGGAAAATTGGTTTTAATCTAATGGGCTTTACAGATTTTATTGAGTAAGACTATGGGAGGATGAGAAAGTGGGTCAACCAGTCTAATCCACACGAGCCCAACAAATACAATTGGCTTTTTCTCCAAAAACGTAAGACACAAGCCTAGTCAATGAAAGATTTTACCAAGTAACTAGCCAATATAGAAAGAAAAAATTAAATGGAAAGCTGGTCAAGTTCACGTTTATAATAAAAAGAAAAATACCTAATACTTTTGAACATTACTTAATTTTCCAAAAAGTTAAAAGTCATAATAAATACTAAAAGTTACTATGCGACAACGTTCCAAGGAGACTAGTTTAGAAAAGATTAATTTGTAGTCATCTGATTTTATTTTATTATGTCGAATTCGAATCTATTTTAATATTCGGACACTTATAATACGAGTCGAATATGAGTAATCTACTGCTCGCTCATTAGAGTATCGAATTTTTTAAAAATAATTTTATATTTTAAAATATTAATAATTTGGGTTGGGTCAAACTGAGTCAGGTTGGATCAAAATTGGTCAAAATGGGTCAGGTTGAGGTTAAATTGGGCTGACGGAACGAAAACGCCAATAAAATGTCACTTTAAGAACCTAACTGACAAAAATTAAACTTTAAGGACGACTTTGAAAGTGGATGGTTGGAGGGACAGAAGTGTCATTCAACCTTATCAAAATGAACTAAAATTATGTATTTTGGTTCTTTTTGACTTGTGCAAGTGACTCAACCAAATCAAAAAACTTTTAAACTCCTAATTTCTAAAGTTCTAAAACCCAAATAAAACTCCAAACTTTTAATTTAATATGTAAGACCCCAGCTTTTATAAATAAAGATGAATTTTTTTTCTATAAATATTATTTTTGAATATTATGGAATAAATTTGATATAATGTTATAGTTGTGGGTAATATTTATAAATTTTGCAAAGTATGCAAGTTGTTATAAAATATTCGTTTGGTCGGGGAATATTCTTTTGTTAGGGAATATTGCACAACGGCTCAATCGTTGGTGGACCCTTTATAATGTAATTATCATCGGATTGAGAAAAACGACAAAAATATTTTATAAAAATAACTACGGAGGTGTTACCGTTAAAACTGTTGAACTACCCGGTGGTAAAGTAAAGAATATGTCTGGCGTGGTTGCATAAGAAATACACCAGATTGATTATTGATGCTTACGTGAGAAGTCACTCGGTTATGCTTCAATTATTCTTCACTGAGAATTCTTGCGATCATATCTCTTATATTATTGATTCAATTATTGTCACAAAGATCATCGTATAATATGTTATAGTATTAAATCAATAATTGAGACGACAAGTTATAAATGATTAATAATTGTTGAAAGATTAAATATGTGTTGATGAAAAAAATGATTTGTGGTAAGTTTGATTATTTTATGGGGGCTCGTATATGTCATCATCATCTAAGAGTCTCTTCACAATAGTATTTACCTTCGTCAATAGTAATTACCTTCGTCGAATATTAATTACCCTTGTGAATAGTATTTACCTTCATCAATAAGTAATTACCTTGTGAATAGTATTTACCTTCGTGAATAGTATTTACCTTCGTTAATAGTAATTAGTATTTACCAGACGTTAATAGTAATTTCACTTTACGCGGCGTCGAACCACTTGTCGTTTCACATTACAAAGGCCAAACCACTTTTCTTTTCACATCATTAGTCGTCTGCCACTTGCCTTTTCACACTGGCAGTGCTAAGTTTAGAAATCTTCTATAAATAGAGGCCTAGGGCTTCATTATTTTCACTTAATTCATTATTTATAGAGAGAGAAAGTATAGAGAGAATAAGAGAGAGAAAGAAGAAGAGTATTTTGTTACTTACAACTGCTGCGAGATTCAATCTCTACCAAATGTAAAGGGTGTTATTCTTTCTTATTCATGAAGAGAATCTGTTGTTATTCCATTGCTTATTATTACATTGGAATAACTTGTATACGTGGTTTACCCTATACTTGGTGACATTCTTTATTATTTTGTTGGAACATCTCGCTCTGCATGTGTTTTTACACCGGACTGGTTAAAATCTTTATTATTCTCATTGGAACATCACATGCGTGTGTTTTACAGGATTCGGTTAAATCTTTATCATTCTGTTGGAATATCACGTTCGTGTGTTTTACACGGACTGGTTCCATTGTTTATTATTTCGCATTTATTATTACGTTGGAATATCATGCTCGTGTGTTTTACACGGACACGGTTCCATTGTTTATTATTCAAAGATTTATTATTCTGTTGGATCATCCCGCAATTGTGAATTTCACCGACACGGTTCCGTTATTATTATTTCATTGGAATAACACTATACATGCGAAATACCGCATGCATGGTGATTTCTTTTGTTATTCCATTCTTTATTATACCCGGTTAGTTAAAACTTTGACTTCTATACTCCATGAAATTAGTGGAATATCCTCGATATTTGCGTTTCATCCAAAGATTTTTTCATGAAAATATTCTTCCGATCATTCTTGAATTTTACTCTACAAAACAAAGATCATGTTGATAATTTGGACGTTAATAATTTACGGATAAAATAATTCTTGAACTTGTTTTATTGAATTCTTATATCATTGTTGTGGCGCCCCAAAATAGGTATACATCACCTATTACGAGTTGTCAATACATGGTACGTAAACAACTACAACTTTATTATTACAACAGTAAAGCTGTGAGTTTGAATACAAATATTATCTTCTGTATAATATCTATACTCAAATAAATCCTCATCACATTTATTGATACATTATTTTACAAAATGGTGAGGACTACTAAACAATCCTTTCTAAAACCTTCATTCCATACCCGACTCGTACTTCGCTTATATTCTCGCCTCCCGAGAAAAATGGAACAAAAAGGAAAGGGTGAGCTCAACTAGCTCAATAAAGAATATTATGACTAAGATAATATACAACAAATTATCGTTAGTCTTCAACAGGAAAAATCTAATAGAATACAATGATAGACAACAAATTGTAAATCAATATTCGCAATGAAATAATAATTCATTAGAAGAGTTAAAGAGAATGCAAACTACTATCTTCTATATATGAATTTAAAAGTTCATCGCTCTATCTTTTATCCCCGTAACATCAATCAATATACATCCGAATCAAATATTCATCTTTGCACTACAGCCAAAGATATTCATCATCGGGTCATGTATTCATTTAAACACTGCTCATCTTTGCAGACTACTGGGCCAAAGATATTCTTCAGAAATCATTCATCTTTGCACTACGAGTGCCAAAGATATTCTTAAGAAATCATTCATCTTCTTTGACTATGTGCCAAAGATATTTCATAATATCATCATTTAAGACCGAGGATGATGAAAAATATTTTTTTTTAAAGAAACGAATCCAGTGAAACAAAATGACAAGGATTAAGGATTAAGGATTCGTACTTGGTTTTATCCACGTCAAAAAATACCTCAAAAATAATCATAGTGGTGTAAAATTCAAGAATGATCAAAACATGGATACAATCGAGTTAGTATCCGAATAGATGTTTTGAGATTAAAAGAAGAAATTTTATTTTTCTATTGAATAAGATCAGATACGTGAATAGTGCCGACACGTGAATAGTAACTCTGACACCAAAAGATAGAAATTCCACAAAAACATCTTCACGCTTATTAATAGTACTCGTGAATAGTAACTCGTGAATAAGAACTCATGAATAGAAACTCGTGAATAGTAACTCATGAATAAGAACTCATGAATAGTAACCCGACATGAAAAAGTTCCAAATTTGATAAAACTTTCGATCAACATTTCAAAGATAATGATATTGAAGAAATAATATCATTTGAGAAGAAAATAACATCCCTTACCTCGAAAGATCAAGTCTTTAATTAAACACACGGATATAAAGGCTATGACTTGGACTTGCACCGATATAACAATACTCAAAGTATACTCAAAATACTCACAAGAATACGCCGATAATATAGAGAGAAAACTTCAGCTTTCCGGTGTGATTTTCAATTCTAACCTAAGACCCTATTTATAGGAAAACGCTTAGAACACCAAAGCGAAAATTTAATAAAATATATTATTATTAATAAATTTCCTACGCCTCTTTGGAAATCAGATCCCAACATTTCCCACATGCCAACCTTCTAGAAAGAAATGATAAAAAACGTTTTTCATAAAATAAATAATTAAAACTTACAAAAATCAATTATTTCTGAGCTTCGGAACTTCAATAATTCATAATAAATATCCCTTTCATCAGAAAATTCGAATCTCTGAGTTTTTATAGGAAATTCAATTCTCTACAACTTTGCGGTAAAGAAAGTTTTCCAAATTCCAAACAGAAATTGACCGAAATCCACAAACGGGCGATTTTACTGGCTATAATCAAATTTCAGTCAATAAATGGGGTCCACCGACATGTTTAACATGTTTTAAACATTTATTGCAACAAAAATACTCTTCCTCCTCGTATAATCATATATCCCACATTCGTTATAAAAATATCACCGATTAATATATTATTAAAATAATATATTTAAACGAATTATTTTATCGTAAAAAGATAAAATATTAATTTTCAACAATTGTCATTTTTAAAATTTTCTCCATCTATATCCACATAAAATCAATATTTTCCTCATCATATAAATCAATAATTAATTATTCACAAATAATATTACGAATCACAATATCGACAAACGTGCAGCTTCAGGAAAGAGGGACTTTCCAATAAGAATTTCTTCTTACTGGCGCGCAATTAGGTGACCAAACCTCTCCTTAGACAGAACTTTCTAGACATTGCCAATAATGTTATCTAATAATATTATTCATATAATATGAATTATTGCTTCGATAATGAAAAATACCGTGTAATGACAATTATCAAACAACAAAGAATATAAAATATCAACGTAAAGAATTATTAACTCAATAAAAAATCTTGAGCAAGAATTATCGTAACCATTATTGAGTAAGTGCCTTCTTACGTAAGAATTAATAATTGGTGAAATACTGTGTGCATCTTGTTCAACAACGCGTATTAGTGTGTTTTAACCACCGGGTATTCCAACAAGATAATTGGTAATAACTACGCCTGTTATTTAAAAACAACTTATATTTGTCGTTTTCTTCATCCAATCGCTTTCAGTTATGGGCCCACACATGGTCGCTACCGCCGCATTTAATATTCCCTCGAAAACAACAATAAATATTTTATAACCACTTGCTTATTTTGAAATATTTCATGTATTTAACCCTTAACTATCCACATTAATCAAATCAACCCTTACTATTTCAAAATAATAAATAAAGGAAATTCCTTTTATTTAAAAATTTCGGTCTTACAACCTCCCTCCTTATGAAATTTCGTCCTCGAAATTCGACGACGACTGGTGTTTCAAAAGGTGAGGATACCTCGCTTTCATTTCCGCTTCCAATTCCTGTGTCATTTCCTCTATAGCATGATTCCTCCACAAAACTTTAACTTGTGGTATGACCTTTACGCGTAGGACATGCTCCTTCCTATCCAAGATCTTGACAGTACCTCCTCACACGTTAAGTCTTCACTATCTCGTCCTGGTTCTAACTCAATAACGTGGTTCGGGTCTTTCACATATTTTATTAAGTATGATATGTGAAACACATTATGAACACGAGACATACTTTGAGGTAACGCAAGTCTATAGGCTACATTTCCTACTCGGTCAAGAATTTGAAATGGACCAATAAATCGTGGATTGAGCTTTCCTCTCTTCCCAAATCTTGTAACTCCCTTCCATGGAGCAACTCGCAACAATACATGATCCCCTACATTAAATTCCACGTCCTTTCGATGAAGATCCGCATAACTCTTTTGTCGATCTTGTGCCGCTTTGTATACGCTTGTCGAATCATTTGGATCTTTTTCGGTAGTCATATCGATTTTAACTCGGGTCCCAACAATGTTGCTTCACCCACCTCATCCCAACATATTGGAGAACGACATTTTCGGCCCATATAATGCTTCAAATGGAGCCACACCTATACTTGCTCGATAAGCGTTGTTGTAGGAGAATTCCACCAATGGTAAATACTTATCCCAACTACCCTTGAAGTCTAGGACACGTAGTCTTAATAGATCTTCAAGAGTTTGAATAGTCCTCTCTCGATTGTCCGTCTGTTTGGGGATGGTATGTCAACTAAATCGCAAACCGTGCCCATAGTTTTTCCAAGCTAACCCAAAATCTTGAAGTGAATCTTGGGTCACGATCCGAAACTATGGATACAGCATGCCATGCAACCTCACAATCTCATTCACGTACATACTAGCAAGACGTTCAAGGGAATAAGTCTCCGTGACGGCAAGAAAGAAAATGAGAGACTTGGTTAATCTATCAACAATAACCCAAATAGCATTGATGCTTGAGAAACCGTAGGAAGACCCAGAACTAAATCCATAGTAATGTGTTCCCACTTCCATTCCGGAATTTCAAGTGGTTGCAACGGACCCTTAGGTACAAGATGTTCCACCTTTACACGTTGGCAAGTTAAACACATCGAGATAAACTTTGCAATCTCTCTCTTCATATTGTTCCACCAAAATGTATGTCAAGATCACGATACATTTTAGTACTTCCAAGATGGATTGCAAATGGCGATTGTGTGCCTCCATCATAATCTTGTACTTCAAATCGAGTCGTTAGAACACAAAGTCTAGAGTGGACTCAAGTATTCCTTCTTCATCAATTCTCGCTCCTAATAGCTCCTTCAGACTTTCTTCTTCATACGCATCGCTCCGGATTCGGTGGCTTGAGCAACCTTAACTTTTCTATTAAAGTTGGCTCTGTGTATACTTGACATCATCGCACTTGTTCCAAGATATGATCTTTCTACTCAATGCGCCACCTACCACGTTAAACTTTACCGGGATGGTATGAATAGTGTGGTCGTAGTCTTTCAATAGCTCGAGCCAACGTCACGCCAGATGTTGAGTTCTTTTGAGTGAAGAAATATTTAAGGCTTTTTATGGTCCGAATATATCTCCACTTTCTCCCCATATAGATAGTGCCTCCATATCTTTAATAATGAACGATCGGGCCGCTAACTCTAGATCATGAGTAGGATAATTCCTCTCATACTCTTTAAGTTGTCATGAGGCATAGGCTATGACTTTCCCACGTTGCATGAGAACACATCCTAACCCTTTTCTCGAAGCATCGGCGTAGATAACAAATCCATCCGAACCGGATGGTATTGTTAGTAACAAAAGTGAAATAAGTCTCCTCTAAGCTCTTGGAAACTTTTCTCGATTCTTCGGCTCCAAACGAATTTTGTATCCTTCCGAAAGTTAGCCGAAGTTAATGGAGTAGCGATTCGAGAAAACCCTTCCACGAATCTCCGATAATAACCAAACTAAACCAAAAAGCTTACGTACTTGACCACCGACTTGGTTGTTCTAACTTTCAGATTGCTTCAATCTTCACGGATCAACAGATACTCCATGTTTCGACACCACGTGCCCAAGGAATGCTACTTCTCAAGCCGTAACTCGCATTTCTTCAATTTGGCATATAGTTGGTTTTCACGAAGCCTTCGAGTACCGACTTCAAATGGTGCTCATGATCTTCACGGCTTTTGGAATATATGAGGATGTCATCAATAAAGACAACAACGAATTGATCCAAATATTCCTTGAATACTCGATTCATCATATCCATGAAAGTCAGCAGGAGCATTAGTCAATCCGAAAGACATGACTAAGAATTCATAATGCCCGCACCGAAGTTCTAAAGGCGATCTTTGGAATATCCTCGCCTAATCTTCAAATTGATGATATCCGTAAGCGAAGATCGATTTTGAAAAGAATTGTGCCTTTCAGAATCGGTCAAACAATTCATCAATACGAGGTAGAGGATACCTATTCTTGATGGTGACATGGTTCAATTCCCGATAGTCAATACAAAGTCGAATACTCCCGTCTTTCTTCTTTACAAATAAAACAGGAGCACCCCAAGGAGATGTACTAGGACGAATGAAACCGATGTCCAACAATTCCTGTAGTTGGACCTTTAACTCCTGAAGTTCAATAGGAGCCATTCGATATGGGGTTTTAGAAATGGGCTGTACTGTGTTCAAGATCAATAAAGAATTCAACTTCACGTTCGGGGTAGGCGGGAAGTTCTTGAAATACGCCGGGAAAGTCAATAACAACGGGAATATTATTCAAATTTGACGTGTCTTTATTCAAATCCATAACATGGGCTAGAAAGCTTGACATCCGCTTTTTAATAAACGAATAGCTTTATGATTAGATATGACGGATGATCGATTTTAATGGTTTAGTTGCTTGAATTGCATGCAACAAAGTTGGTTAGGAATATGAAAACTAACAACCTTATTTAAAACAATCAATTTTGGCATGATGAGTAGTTAACCAATCAATCCCTAAAATCACATCAAAAGCAAGTATCTTTAAAGAGATAAGGTCAATGTGTAAGGTAATGGTGCCAACTTGAATCAAACAAGATTTATAAGCGAGTGGATGTGATGAAAATTTCTCTAACGGAGTTTCCACAGATAGGTCAAAGTCTAATTCTCCTGAGTCAAGTTTAAACGTTGAGCACATGCAGAGAGATAAATGAATGGGTAGCACCGGTATCAAGTAAGGTATAAACTTCGCAAGAATTTATAAATAGCTTACCGTGATCACCTCGTTTGGGTTCTCGCATTATGACCGATCACAACAAACGCTTCTTCCGGAATCGTTGACTTTGACTTTTACGGAGACGATCTTTTGAGTCACCGCCTCATTGAACTAGGTTTATTCATCGCATAATCTCGAGCGATATGTCCTTCCTTTCCACAATTATAGCATACCTTGAATCTGTTGTGGGGCGTTTGGGTGATATGTCCCTCTTTTCGTGATTTGTAGCATATAACCGGTGGTCGTTCTCCTCCCTTAGAACCGATTCCACGCAAGACTATCGTCTTCATAGTGGTCGTTAAATCTCTCTTTTTAAAATCTCTCCCGACTCGCTTCTTCTATTTTCATGGCCATGATTACCACCAGAGTGGTTACCATTTCGTCCGTCGCTTTCTTTTCTCTGCATTTCTTATTATTACATTGATCGCTATCTCCGGTACGATCCTCGGTTGTGGTCCTCGGTTGACTAAGTAATTACTCGTTATCTCGCTTCTAATAATTGAGCCTCATTTACAACATCCGAATAAAGAAAAAATTTATGAGAAATGAGATATCGACGTACGCCGGGTTTCAAACCTCTAAGAAACATCCGTCATACGTTCCTCATTCTCCACCAAATGAGGTGCAAACTCGGATAACTCGCAAACTTTGCCTCGTCATTGAGACACCGTCGTGTTGTTCTGCTCCGATCTAATAAACTCCACTTCCTTCATATAGCGACGAACACTTTCGTGAAAGTATTTGTCATTAAATAGTTTTCAAACGTCTCCCAAGACATCTTTGAAAGTTGGATGGGTACACTTCACTGAGACTCCCACCAATGATGCGCGCGCCGCTTCGGAACATAAAGGTGGCGAATGGAACCTTCGTTTCTCCGTGCATCCCAAGACATCGAATATCTTGGTAATTTGTTTTGACCCATGTTTCCGCCATGATTGGATCCGGCTTTCCTTAAATTCGTGGTCCCAACTCTTTGAACCGCTTGGTTGTGACAACCCGTGAATTGCTATCATTTCCTCCCGTATTTTGAACACGAAGTCTCCTCGTCGATTTTGCATGAACTGCAAAAAACTTCTAAACATCCCTCGTTCATCATCTCGCTTTCAATGGTGTTGTTCATGGGAGGAACATTGCACAACTGCACAGACGTTCTCCCTCGTTGGTGAGTATGAGCATCTCCACGGTCTCATTTCCATTGTTAATATTCTCAATCGACATTCTCAAAACATCGTCATAAAACAAGGGTTAATTAAGGAAATCAATATATCACATAATATCTATATATGACCGACTAACTAACAAATAAGCTTAGGTAGGACACACTAGCGAAGGATTTACTCGTCTCTCCCTCCTAGTTCTATTCCCGATCTCCATGGAGAGATCATATCCCTAAGCTCGATACTAATTGTGACGCCCCCAAAATAGGTATACATCACCATTCCGAGTTGTCAATACATGGTGCGTAAACAACTACAACTTTATTATTACTGACAGAAAGCGTGAGTTTGAATACAAATATTATCTTCAGACAATATCTATACTCAAATAAATCCTCATCACATTTATTGATACATTATTTTACAAAAATGGTGAGGACTATTAAACAATCCTTTCTAAAACCTTCATTCCATACCCCCACTGCGTACTCGCTTATATTCTCGCCTCCCGAGAAAAATGGAACAAAAAGGAAAAGGGTGAGCTCAACTAGCTCAAGTAAAGAATATTATGACTAAGATAATATACAACAAATTATCGTTAGTCTTCAACAGGAAAAATCTAATAGAATACAATAGACAACAAATTTTAAATCAATATTCGCAATGAAATAATAATTCATTAGAAGAGTTAAGTAGAGAATGCAAACTACTATCTTCTATGTATGAATTTAAAAGTTCATCGCTCATCTTTTATCCCCTCGTAACATCAATCAATATACATCTCGAATCAAATATTCATCTTTGCACTCTGTGCCAAAGATATTCATCACCGATTCATGTTCATTTAAACACTGCTCATCTTTGCACTCACGCCAAAGATATTCTTCAGAAATCATTCATCTTTTGCACTACGTGCCAAAGATATTCTTAAGAAATCATTCATCTTGCACTACTATGTGCCAAAGATATTCCATAATATCATCATTTAAGACCGAGGATGATGAAAATATTTTTTTTTAAAGAAACGAATCCGGTGAAACAAAATGACAAGGATTAAGGATTAAGGATTAAGGATTCGTACTTGGTTTTATCCACGCCCAAAAATACCTCAAAAATAATCATAGTGGTGTAAAATTCAAGAATGATCAAAACATGGATACAATCGAGTTAGTATCCGAATAGATATTTTAGACTAAAAGAAGAAATTTTATTTTAAATATGAATAAGATCAGATACGTGAATAGTGCCGTATCGTGAATAAGTAACTCCGACACACAAAAGATAGAAATTTCTAAAAACATCTTCACGCTTCATGAATAGTACTACTCGTGAATAAGAACTCGTGAATAAGAACTCATGAATAAGAACTCGTGAATAGTAACTCATGAATAGTAACTCATGAATAGTAACTTGACATGAAAAAGTTCCAAATTTGATAAAACTTCAGATCAACATTTCAAAGATAATGATATTGAAGAAATAATATCATTTGAGAAGAAAATAACATCCCTTACCTCGAAAGATCAAGATTTCTAATTTGAAACAAGGATATAGGCTATGACTTGGACTTGCAGACCGTATAACAATACTCAAAGTATACTCAAAATACTCACAAGAATACATTTCGATAATATAGAGAGAAAACTTGATTTTCGTGTGATTTTCAATTTAACCTAAGACCTATTTATAGGAAAATGCTTAGAACACCAAAGCAGAAAATTTAATAAAATATATTATTATTAATAAATTTCCTACGCCTCTTTGGAAATCAGATCCCAACATTTCCCACATGCCAACCTTCTAGAAAGAAATGATAAAAAACGTTTTTCATAAAATAAATAATTAAAACTTACAAAAATCAATTATTTCGGAGCTTCAGAACTTCAATAATTCATAATAAATAGCCCTTTCATCATAAAATTCGAATCTCGCGAGTTTTTATAGGAAATTCAATTCTCTACAACTTTGCAGAAGAAAGTTTTTCCAAATTCCAAACAGAAATTGACCGAAATCCACAAACGGGCGATTTTATAGGCTATAATCAAATTTCAGTCAATAAATGGGGTCCACTGTAACGACCCCAAAATAGGTCCATTCCATCCAACCCATTCTGAGTCGCCAAATATATGGTACGAAAAACAACTATAACTTTATTACAACAATTGTCGTGCAAAATACAACAACACATATTTTGTGAGTTTTGATACCAATATATACCAAATGTAACTCACGGACAACAACTTGGATAACACGTCACCATGACACCTTACATAAAGGTACAAATCAAAAAAGCTGTTTTAGAAATTAGAATCTTTGGGAAGTGCTCAAGAAACCTTCCGATACATGGGAGGCCATGCTTTTAGGTTATGGTAGATATCATATGGCCGTAATTATCCTTGTCAATCTAATAGACCCTAAAGAAAAACGAGAAGATTACTATCATATTCTTCCCAATGGCGTAGTCTTCTCTTGATTTATCATTATCTCCTTGTCTCAAATTGAGAATTATACTTCAAACAAACACCAAGATCATATAGGTAGTGCTCAGTAAATATACTCAAAGAAGTGGATGAGCACAACCATGTCTTATGATAACACGAAGTTCAGTATGTCATTAGACATCTTGTATGATAGTGACAAAACACCCTTCCAAAGTTGGGTTCGCCTCACCCTATTTAATTCACCAAAATAACTATTAAATGATGTATAAAATACAACACACTAAAGCCCTCAATAAAAAATTATTTTCATACTCTTTAGGGAGAACCTCAACAACTATTGACCACCGCTCTATTCCTTGTTATCTCCGCTTTCAACCCAAATTACACTTTTATTACACGAAAGGAATTGTGAAAAAAGGGTGAGCACAACTACTTCAATAAAGAATATTATGACTAAAGATAAATAAATTATCAATAGTCTTCATCAAGAATAAATCGTAGATTTAGAACATATGGTAGATGATAAAACTTTTCAAACCATAGTTGCGGTACGTGAACGAGCAATCCATTAAAAGAGTCAAATAGACTATAAAGTCTATTGTCTTCTCCACGTTAAAAGTCCACCAACAATGTTTTATCCGTAACATCAATCAACAGTTCCTTTCCACAATCATATGAATAACTCATAATCATAATTGTGATTCTAAATTCTCTTCTCATCCAGACGAAGATAATTTTCATCACTGTCATTACCGAAACATCAAATATCATGGTTATACCAAATCACAGTTCTGCTCATAATCATACTAATAAATTCATCTTTGCACCACACGGGTCAAAGATATTCATCAACAGATTCATCTTTACACTACAAAGCTAAAGATATTCAACAACAAAAGTCATCTTTGACACGAGCCAAAGATATTCATCAATAATTCATCTTTGCCCTACAGGCTAAAGATATTCAACAACAGGTCATCTTTGCATTACGAGCCAAAGATATTCATCAATAATTCATCTTTGCACTACAGGCTAAAGATATTGACAACAGTCGTCTTTGCATTACGAGCCAAAGATATTCATCAATAATTCATCTTTGCACTACAGGCTAAAGATATTCATCAATAATTCATCTTTGCACTACAGGCTAAAGATATTCAACAACAGGTCATCTTTGCATTACGAGCCAAAGATATTCATCAATAATTCATCTTTGCACTACAGGCTAAAGATATTCATCAATAATTCATCTTTGCACTACAGGCTAAAGATATTCAATTGTAAATTCAATGGTCATGATCATACCAGTCAACAATTCAACTTTTGCACTACTGGCCAAAGAGAACCTATAGTTATGATCATACCAATAATCTACTCATCTTTACACTCAAGTCAAAGAGAAATATCATCATTAGAGTTATAAGAATGTTATATAAAAATAATATAATCAAAACATGGTTTTAATTTCAAGAGTAAGATTCATAAATCAACGATAATTTGGTCAAAGAAGAAACCAATTTGTCGTGAATAAGACCCGTATTCATACATAAGATCTCAGATATCACGCGCATAAGTAACCTCGACACGAAAAGATAAAGTTTCATAATAAAATTCATATCCATATTTATAACACCTTAATCCAAATGTTATAAATCACTTAGAAATCTCATAATCTAATATTATTAATATTACAATAATATTTTAATCATTTCTAAAACTTATAAACAATTTATTTAAATTGTTTACACTTTACTAATTAATGCATTTAATCATCATAAAATGCCAAACTCATAAAATTTCATCACCAATAACCAAAACCCTCATCAAAAATCTGCATATACCTCATATATGATTCTCAAACCATAAAATCATATTTTCTAATTTTCTTACTTCACATAACATATTTAATTCATTTACTCATAACTAGAACATTTTCATGAAAAATACCAAATCAGTTCCAAAAATATTTCTTTTCTGGGATTTAGCATAACATAGTCCTATATTGAACATATATTTTCTCAGAATTTTAAAAATTCATTTACTATTTTTCATATGGCCAAAACCAATTGAATATTTAAACATTTATCATAAATTATACTTTTATCCAAAAATTCTGAAATGAATATGGTATACTGATATTATATAGATGTACTCCCAATAAAAATTTCATTAATTTTGGAGTTAACCACAAGGAGTTATAAATAGTTACTTTTAAAATAGTTTTTCTCATAAAATCCATAACTCCTAATCTATACATCCAAAATCGCCATTTTGGACACACTCTAAAACTCATCAAAATATCATTTCAAATTTTTCCAGAATTTTGAAGATCCAGAAAAATTTGAAACTAAAAACATAATAACCCTTAAAATCCCTTTACTATCCCTTACCTCAAAAGAGCGAAGATTTCGACTAGAATAATATTTGAAACTAACTTGCACCAGTATAGCAATACTCAAAGTATACTCAAAATACTCACAAGAATACGCCGATAATATAGAGAGAGAAAACTTGATTTACGGTGTGATTTTCAATTCTAACCCAAGACCTATTTATAGGAAAACGCTTAGAACACCAAAGCAGTAAAATTTAATAAAATATTAATATAATATATATTAAATTCCTAAGCCCACTCTGACCATCTGACCATCTGAATTCAGCCACTAATAATGACAAAAACAAAAAAAACGTTTTTGTTATTAAAATTAATTAAAACTTTCAAAATCAATTATTTGAACTTTAACTTCAATAATTCATAATAAATATCTCTTTTATCAGAAAATTGAATCTCATGAGTTTTTATAGGAAATTCAATTCTCTACAACTTTGCAGAAGAAAGTTTTTCCAAATTCCAAACAGAAATTGACCGAAATCCACAAACAGACGATTTTACAGTCTATAATCAAATTTCGGTCAATAAATGGGGTCCACCGACATGTTTAACATGTTTTAAACATTTATTGTAACAAAAATATTCTTCCTCCTCATATACTCATATATTCCACATTCATTGTAAAAATATCACCATTAATATATTATTAAAATAATATATTTAAATGAATTATTTTATCGAAAAAGATAAAATATTAATTTTCAACAATTGTCACTTTAAAAATTTTCTCCATCTATATCCACATAAAATAAATATTTTCTCATCATAAAATCAATAATTAATTATTCACAAATAATATTACATAATCACAATATTGACAACCAGCAGGTTCTCAGAAAGAGGGCTTCCAATAAGAATTTCTCCTTCTCTGGCGCATAATTAGGTGACCAAACCTCTCCTTCAGATGTAACTTTCTAGACATTGCCAATAATATTATCCAATAATATTATTGAGGATAATATGAATTATTTCTCCGATAATGAAAAAATCTTGTGCCGTGATAATTATTGAAACAACAATAATATAAAATATCAACGTAGCAATTATTGAATCAATAAAATATAATATTGAATAAGAATTACCGTAATGATTTATCGAGTAATGCCTTCAAAAAAAAAAAAATTATCATGCTTCATGATTAGTACTAAATGAATAGTAACTTCGTGAATAAGAACTCGTGAATAAGTAACTCTTGAATAAGAACTCATGAATAAGAACTCGTGAATAGTAATTATAAAAATTGAATACTTTTATTTCATAAAATTCGGTCTTACAATCTCCCTCCTTATGAAATTTCGTCCCCGAAATTTACGTGCACAGTATTTCAAAGAGTTGAGAATACCTTGTTTTCATTTCGATTCTATCTCCCCATCATCATGATTTCTCCATCGCTTTCATCTTACGTATTTCGGATATCATTCTAGAATACTGACTTCAAAATAAGGGTTAATTTAACAAATTAACATATCACATAATATCCCGATATTATGGTCGACCAACAAATAAGCTTAGGTAGGACACACTAGCGAAGGATTTACTCATCTCTCCTCCTAGTTCTAATCCCGATCTCCGCGAGATCATATCCCCAAGCTCGATACCAAATGTGACGACCCCAAAATAGGTCCATTCCATCCAACCCATTCTCGAAAGTCGCCAAATATATGGTACGAAAAACAACTACAACTTTATTACAACAATTGTCGTGCAAAATACAACAACACATATTTTGTGAGTTTTGATACCAATATATACCAAATGTAACTCTGGACACCAACTTGGATAACACGTCACCATGACACCTTACATAAAGGTACAGTAAAAAGCTGTTTTAGAAATTAGAATCTTTGGGAAGTGCTCAAGAAACCTTCCATACATGGGAGGCCATGCTTTTAGGTTATGGTAGATATCATATGGCCACATAATTATCCTTGGTTGACTAATAGACCCCAAAGAAAAGCGAGAAGATTACTATCATATTCTTCCCAATGGCGAGTCTTCTCTTGATTTATCATTATCTCCTTGTCTCAAATTGAGAATTATACTTCAAACAAACACCAAGATCATATAGGTAGTGGTTCGTAAATATACTCAACAAGTGGATGAAGCACAACCATGTCTTATGATAACACGAGTTTGTATGTCATTAGACATCTTGTATGATAGTGACAAAACACCTTCCAAAGTTGGGTTCGCGCCTCACCCTATTTAATTCACCAAAATAACTATTAAATGATGTATAAAATACAACACACTAAAGCCCTCAATAAAATTATTTTCATACTCTTTAGGAGAACCTCAACAACTATAGACCACCGCTCTATTCCTTGTTATCTCTATTTCAACCCAACTACACTTTTATTTACGAAGGAATTGTGAAAAGGGTGAGCACAACTAGCTTCAATAAAGAATATTATGACTAAAGATAAATAAATTATCAATAGTCTTCATCGATGAATAAATCGTAGATTTAGAACATATGGTAGATGATAAAACTTTTCAACCATAGTTGCGGTGAACGAGCAATCCATTAAAAGAGTCAAATAGACTATAAAGTCTATTGTCTTCTCCACGTTAAAAGTCCACCAACAATGTTTTATCCTGTAACATCAATCAACAGTTCCTTTCCACAATCATATGAATAACTCATAATCATAATTGTGATTCTAAATTCTCTTCTCATCCAGACGAAGATAATTTTCATCACTGTCATTACCGAAACATCAAATATCATGGTTATACCAAATCACAGTTCTGCTCATAATCATACTAATAAATTCATCTTTGCACCACGGGTCAAAGATATTCATCAATGATTCATCTTTACACTACAAAGTTAAAGATATTCAACAACAAAGTCATCTTTGCATTCACGAGCCAAAGATATTCATCAATAATTCATCTTTTGCCTACAAAGCAAAGATATTCAACAACAGTCATCTTTGCATTACGAGCCAAAGATATTCATCAATAATTCATCTTTGCACTACAAAGCTAAAGATATTCAACAACAATGTCATCTTTGCAGACACGAGCCAAAGATATTCATCAATAATTCATCTTTGCACTACTGGTGCTAAAGATATTCATCAATAATTCATCTTTGCACTACAAAGCAAAGATATTCAACAACAGTCATCTTTGCATTACGAGCCAAAGATATTCATCAATAATTCATCTTTGCCTTCACGTGCTAAAAGATATTCATCAATAATTCATCTTTGCACTACAAAAGCTAAAGATATTCAATTGTAAATTAATGGTCATGATCATACCGGTCAACAATTCAACTTTTGCACTCATTGGCCAAAAGAGAACCTATAGTTATGATCATACCAATAATCTACTCATCTTTACACTCAAGTCAAAGAGAAATATCATCATTAGAGTTATAAGAATGTTATATAAAATAATATAATCAAAACATGGTTTTAATTTCAAGAGTAAGATTCATAAATCAACGATAATTTGGTCGGAGAAGAAACCAATTTGTCGTGAATAGTACTTCGTATTCATACATAGTAATCAGATATCGTAGTAGTAACCTATACTAAAAGATAAAGTTTCATAATAAAATTCATATCCATATTTATAACACCTTAATCCAAATGTTATAAATCACTTAGAAATCTCATAATCTAATATTATTAATATTACAATAATATTTTAATCATTTCTAAAACTTATAAACAATTTATTTAAATTGTTTACACTTTACTAATTAATGCATTTAATCATCATAAAATGCCAAACTCATAAAATTTCATCACCAATAACCAAAACCCTCATCAAAAATCTGCATATACCTCATATATATGATTCTCAAACCATAAAATCATATTTTCTAATTTTCTTACTTCACATAACATATTTAATTCATTTACTCATAACTAGAACATTTTCATGAAAAATACCAAATCAGTTCAAAAATATTTCTTTTCTGGGATTTAGCATAAAATAGTCCCATATTGAACATATATTTTCTCGTAATTTTAAAAATTCATTTACTATTTTTCATATGGCCAAAAACCAACCGAATATTTAAACATTTATCATAAATTATACTTTTATCCAAAAATTCTGAAATGAATACGGTATACTGATATTATATAGATGTACTCCCAATAAAAATTTCATTAATTTTGGAGTTAACCACAAGGAGTTATAAATAGTTACTTTTAAAATAGTCTTTTCTCATAAAATCCATAACTCCTAATCTATACATCCAAAAATCGCCATTTTGGACACACTCTACAAAACTCATCAAAATATCATTTCAAATTTTTCCAGAATTTTGAAGATCCAAAAAATTTCGAAACTAAAAACATAATAACCCTTAAAATCCCTTTACTATCCCTTACCTCAAAAAAAGAAGATCTTACGACTAGAATAACATTTGAAACGAACTTCACCGATATAGCAATACTCAAAGTATACTCAAAATACTCACAAGAATACGCTCGATAATATAGAGAGAAAACTTGATTTACGGTGTGATTTTCAATTCTAACCTAAGCACCTATTTATAGGAAAATGCTTAGAACACCAAAGCAGAAAATTTAATAAAATATTAATATAATATATATTAAATTCCTAAGCCCACTCTGACCATCTGACCATCTGAATTCAGCCACTAATAATGACAAAAAAAACAAAAAAACGTTTTGTTATTAAAATTAATTAAAACTTTCAAAAATCAATTATTTGAACTTGAACTTCAATAATTCATAATAAATATCTCTTTTATCAGAAAATTCGAATCTCTTGAGTTTTTATAGGAAATTCAATTCTCTACAACTTTGCAGAAGAAAGTTTTTCCAAATTCCAAGCGAAATTGACCGAAATCCACAAATGTACGATTTTACGATGCCTATAATCAAATTTCAATCAATAAATGGGGGTCCACCGACATGTTCAACATGTTTTAAACATTTATTGCAACAAAAATACTCTTCCTCCTCGTATAATCATATATCCCACATTCGTTGTAAAAATATCACCGTTAATATATTATTAAAATAATATATTTAAATGAATTATTTTATCAGAAAAAGATAAAATATTAATTTTCAACAATTGTCATTTTAAAAATTTTCTCCATCTATATCCACATAAAATCAATATTTTCCTCATCATATAAATCAATAATTAATTATTCACAAATAATATTACAGAATCACAATATTGACAACTGTGCGGTTTCAGGGAAGAGGGCTTTCCAATAAGAATTTCTCCTTACTGGCGCGCAATTAGGTGACCAAACCTCTCCTTAGACAGAACTTTCTAGACATTGCCAATAATGTTATCCAATAATATTATTCAGATAATATGAATTATTGCTCCGATAATGGAAAATACTGTGCCGTGATAATTATTGAAACAACAATAATATAAAATATCAACGTAGCAATTATTGAATCAATAAAATATAATATTGAACAGTAATTACTGTAACAGTTATTGAGTAATGCCTTCTTACGAAAAAAAAAATTATCATGCTTCATGAATAGTACTGCGTGAATAGAACTCGTGAATAGTAACTCGTGAATAAGTAACTCGTGAATAGTAACTCGTGAATAGTAACTCATGAATAGTAACTCATGAATAGTAATTATAAAAAATTGAATACTTTTATTTCATAAAATTCGGGGTCTTACATCCACCGACATGTTCAACATGTTTTAAACATTTATTGCAACAAAAATACTCTTCCTCCTCGTATAATCATATATCCCACATTCGTTGTAAAAATATCACCGTTAATATATTATTAAAATAATATATTTAAATGAATTATTTTATCGAGAAAAGATAAAATATTAATTTTCAACAATTGTCATTTTAAAATTTTTTCCATCTATATCCACATAAAATCAATATTTTCCTCATCATATAAATCAATAATTAATTATTCACAAATAATATTACTGAGAATCACCGATATTGACAACCGGCAGGTTCGAGGAAGAGGGGGCTTCCAATAAGAATTTCTTTCTTCTTGGTAGCAATTAGGTGACCAAACCTCTCCTTGAAGCGTAACTTTCTAGACATTGCCAATAATGTTATCTAATAATATTATTCAGATAATATGAATTATTGCTTCGATAATGAAAAATAATGTGTAATGACAATTATTGAAACAAAGAATATAAAATATCAACGCAAGCAGCAATTATTAACTCAATAAAATCGTAATGAGCGATTAATCGTGTAACCATTATTGAGTAAAGGCTTTCACGTAAGAATCAATAATTGGTGCAATCTGGTGTCAGCTCTCGCTCAACAACGCGATATTAGTGTGTTTTAACCGGGTATTCCAACAAGATGATAATCCAGTAATAACTACGCCGTTATTTAAAAACAACTTATATTTGTCGTTTTCTTCATCCAATCTTTCACAGTTATGGGGCTCACACGGTCATTGCTTGCGCCGCATTACGAATATTCCCAAACAACAATGAATATTTTATAACCACTTGCTTATTTTGAAATATTTACGTATTTAACCCTTAACTATCCACATTAATCAAATCAACCCTTACTATTTCAAAATAATAAATAAAGGAAATTCCTTTTATTTAAAAATTTGAGGTCTTACAATTGTCATCATCCTCGTGTTTATATTTTTTAAAGTCATCATGGCATGTAGTGCATAGATGGACTTGGTATGATTATGACCGAGAGACTATTCGGTGTAATCATGGCCGTAATGTTACAAATAATGTGGTAAAAATCCTCGATTGGTAGTAGTGCATTGATGGACGATTGTTGGCATGATCGCGATTATTAATGAATACACAAATATTCTTGGCCCGTAGTGCGTGAATAATTGTGGTCGTGATCTTAAAGAATATCCTTGGTCGTAGTTAGGGGTGATTCGATGATGTGGAATATTTATTAAAGTCGAGTCTCAAATTATAATAATGATGAAAAACCTTTTAAAACCTAAAAGATAGTAGACTTTATTTTCTATTTAACTCTTTTAATGGATTCAGATATTCACCGCAGATTAAACCTGGTTGTCTATTGTATTTTATCGGTTTAACATTGTTTGAAGACTATTGATAATTTATTACGCATTATCTTAGTCATAATATTTCTTCTTGGGCTAGTTGAGCTCACCCTTTTCTTTCACTGTTCTCTTCGTGAAATGAGAATATATTTGGAGACTAGTCTGGGAAGCGAGTGATGGTCCTGAAGATAGCATTAGTAGTCCTCACTATTCTATGAAATAGTGTGATAATAATTATAATGAGGACTCCTTTTTGAGTTTGTATAATATCTAGTAGAGCGATATTTGTATTTAAACTCACGCTTTATGTCGTATTGTACACTTACAGTTATGTTAGTAAGTTGTATTTAAATTACATACCATGTAAGTGGCGACCCAAGATGGGTGATGTATACCTAATTTTGGGGCGTCACGGTTTGGTATCGAGCTTAGGATATGATCCTGGCTAAGATGTGAGAATAGTACTAGGAGGGAGAGACGGGGAATACCTTCGCTAGTATGACCTACCTAAGTTTATGTGTTATTTTATTGGTTGGTCGGAAGATAGGATAATTTGTTACATGTCAATTAACCTTTTGTTTTGTGGCGATGTCTCGAAAATGACATCCGAGAATGTTGAGAATAAAGAATGGAGTTGAGCGATCGTTGATTTACCACTTATCGATGTCGAGGATAATGTGCATCGTGAAGGCGACAATCCTCATGCAAACAACAACACCGACCAAATGATGAATGATCAAATATTCGGAGGCTTTATGCAATTTATGCAACAAAGAAAGTAGAACGGCTCTGTCCAAAAGCGTAGGTGGAAACACGAAAAACTCTCGATGCGGTCACCGCTAAACAATTCAATTTGGGACCACCGGGAGTTTAAGGGAGAGCAAAACCACTTCCGGCGGAAGCATGGATAAAGCAGATTACCAAGATATTTGATGTCTTGGGATGCTCCGAGGAGCAAAAGGTTCCCTTTGCCGCTTTTATATTTGCGCGGAGAAAGGCGGATTCTTTGGTGGGAATCCAGAAACGTACTCAACCTTCTTTGATCTTGAAGATATCTTGGGAGAAGTTCAGAGAGTCGTTCAACGACAAATACTTTCCGAAAGTATTCGCCACACGTGAAGGAGGTGGAATTTATCAAGTTGGAACAAAACAATATGACCGTGTTGCAACACGAGGCAAAATTTTGCGGAGTTATCACGGTTTCGTTCCACTGGTGGATAATGAAGAGAGAATGGCGCGAATGTTTTTAAGAGGTTTGAAGCCGGAGATATGTCAACATCTTATTTCTCATAAAGCGTGTTTGTATTAGGATGTTGTAAATAGGGCTCGATTAATGGAGCGCGATAATGAGTCAACACAACTAAAAGAAGCGGTGGCAAAATTATAATACCGGTGAGAGTAGTCATCAAGCGGTGACAACAAGGGTGGAGGGAATCAACGGGCGGATATGGTAACCACTTGGTGGTAATCGAGGCCAAAATAATAAGAATGGACATTTCAAGAAAGCGGAGATTCAACAATGGTGGAAAGAGCGTCAAGACCAAACACCCATTGTTAAGGAAGGAGAAAGACCACCTATCATATGCTTCAAATGCGGAAGAGAGGACACATCGGTCAAAGCTGCAGCCATGCCAGTCCAAAGCATGTTATAATTGTGGAAGAGAAGGTCACTTAGCTCGATTTTTTGTCGTTGCCAGAAGACAAATTCAGCTAGGATGGAGGCACCAAAGGCCATCCCGGAAAATTCAAAGCCCCAGTAGTCTAAAGGAGAGCGTTTGTTGTGACCTCCCAAAGAGCAAGGAATCCGAATGAGGTCATCACGGGTAAGCTTATCATAAACTCTAATGAAGTCTATACTTTATTTGATCTGGGATTCTACCCATTCTTTTATTTCTCCTACTTGCGCTCATCGATTAAATTTGACTCAGGAGAAATTAGACTTTGACTTATCTCGTGGAAACTCCATTGGGAGAAACCTTCATTACATCCATTTGTTTATAAGTCTTGTTTGGTTCAAATCGGTACCCTCACATTACTGTCGATCTTATTTCATTAAAAATACTTGCATTTGGCGTGATTCTAAGGATTGATTGGTTAACTACTTATCATTCAAAAATTGATTGTTTTCGTAAGGTTGTTAGCTTTCATATTCTAATCAACCTATTATGCTAATTCAAACGACCAAACCATTAAAATCAATCACGGTCATCTCAAGCCATAAAGCTATTCGTTTATTGAAAAACGGATGTCAAGCTTTCTTAGCTCATGTCACAGATTTAAATAAAAATACGTCAGTTTTAAACGATATTCCTATTGTTAATAAATTTCTGACGTATTCCTCAAGAACTTCTGGCCTACCCCAGGCGTGAAATTGAATTTTGTATCGACCTTGAACCCGATACAAAACTATTTCAAAGCCCCATATCGAATGGCTCTATTGAACTTCGTGGAGTTAAAGACCCAACTGCAGAATTGTTAGACATTGGCTTTATTCGTCCTAGTACTTCTCCTTGGGGTGCTCCTGTTTATTCGTCGTGAAGAAGAAAGATAGGAGTATGCGACTTTTGTATTGATTATCGGGAGTTGAATCATGTCACCATCAAAATAGGTATCCATTGCCACGTATTGATGACCTGTTTGACCGATTGCAAGGAGCCAAATTCTTTTCAAAGATTGATCTTCGTTAGGATATCACCAATTGAAGATTAGAACCACGACATTCCAAAGGCGGCCGGAACTCCATGCGGGCATTATGAATTCTAGTCAGTCATGTCCTTTGGATTGACTAATGCTCCCGCCGCCTTCATGGATATGATGAACCCAAAGTATTCAAGGAATATTTAGATCACTTTGTGGTCGTCTTTATTGATGACATCCTTATTTATTCCAAAAGTAGTGAAGATCATGAAGCAACACTTGAGGTCGACACTCCAAAAGCCGTGAATATAAGCTTTATGCCAAGTTGAAGAAATGCGAGTTCGGCAGAAGAAATAGCATTCCTTGGGCACGTGGTATCAAGTCATGGAATATCTGTTGACCCAGCAAAGATTGAAGCTATTCAAATTTGGGAACAACCTAAATCGATGATCAAGAAACGTAGCTTTTTCGGTTTAATTTGGTTATTATCGGAGATTCGTGGAAGGATTTTTCGAATCGCTACTCCATCGATTCAAATTTGACTTCGGAAAGATACAAAGTTCGGTTGGAGCGAAGAATGTGAGAAGAGTTTTCAAGAACTCAAGAGAGATTTATTTCAAAGACTGTTACGACAATACCATCGGCTCGGAGGGATTTGTCATCTCTGATGATGCTTGAGCAAAAAGGTTGGGATGTGTTCTTATGCAACATGGAAAAGTTATAGCATATGCCTCGCGACAACTCAAAGAATATGAGAGGAATTATCCTACTCATGATCTAGAGTTAGCGGTATTGTCTTGCAGACTTAAAATTTGGAGGCATTACTTGTATGGGAGAAAGTGGAGATCTTTACGGATCATAAAAGCCTCAAATATTTCTTCACTCAAAAAGAACTCAACATGCGACAACGACGTTGGCTTGAACTATTGAAAGATTATGATCATACCATCCAATACCATCCCGAAAAGCGAGCGTGGTAGTGGCGTATCGATTGAGTAGAAAATCATATGCAAGAACGAAGTGCGATATTGTCAACGCAAAGGCCCATTTTGTGTGACTTGCAAAGGATGGAGATAGAGTTAAAGACTCAGGGGACGCATGTGATGATAAGCGAGTATCTGAGTAGAACCGACTTTAATCGATAAAGTTAAGTCGCTGCAAGCTAAGCACTGGACACACGAGGCGATGCGTATGAGGAAGAAAGTGCAAGAAGGTGCTATCAAGGAAGAAGAATCGATGAAGAAGGAATACTTCGAGTCAACTCGGACTTTGTGTTCCTAACGACCTTGATTTAAAGTATAATATCATGATGGAGGCGCACAACACACCATTTGCAATCCATCACAGGAGTACCAAAATGTATCATGATATTTCGTCATACATTTTGGTGGAGCAATATGAAGAGAGAGATAAATTTGTTTATCTCAAGGTGTCTAACTTGTCAACGAGTTAAAGCGGAGCATCAAGTACCAAAAGGTCCATTGCAACCACTTGAAATTCCGGAATGGAAGTAGGAGCACATTACCATGGATTTCGATTCACGGTCTTCCTAAGGTTTCTCAAGGCATTGATGCGATTTGGGTCATTGTTGATAGATTGACCAAGTTCCGCTCATTTCTACCGACTGAGAAACTTATACACTTGAACGTCTAAATTTCGTATGTACATAAAGCGAGATTATAAGGCGCATGGTATGCCTGGGGTATCTATAGTTTCGATCGAGACCCAAGATTCACTTCACGATTTTGGGTTAGTTTGCAAAAAGCTATGGGCACAGACTTACGATTTTGCTCTAAGATATCATCCTCGGGGCAGACGGACGATCGGAGAGGACTATTCAAACTCTTGAAGATCTATTAAGACTACGTGTCCTTGATTTCAAGGGAGTTGGGACAAGTTCTTACCATTGGTGGAGTTTTCCTACAACAACGGTTATCAAGCAAGTATTGGCATGGCTCCATTCAAGCGTTGTATGGAAGAAAGTGTCGTTCTCCGGTATCTTTGGGATGAGGTGGGTGAAGCAACGTTGTTGGGATAGGAGTTGAGTACGTATGACTACGGAAAAGATTCAAACGATCCAAACAACGTATAAAAACCTCACAAAATCGATTAAAAGAGTTATCTTGATCTTCGTGAAAGGACGTGGAATTCGATATAGGAGATCGTATGTTGTTAAGAGTTGCTTTCGATGGAAAGGAGTTACAAGATTTGGAAATAGAGAAAACTTAATCCTCGATTCATCGGTCCATTTTAATCCTCAATCGAGTAGGAGGCTGTGGCTTATAGACTCGCTTTTACCGCCAAGTATGTCTAAGTGTTCATAACGTTTTTCACATATCTATGTTACGTAAATATGTGAAAGACCCGAACCATATTATTGAGTTAGAACCAGGACGAAATAGCGGAAGATTTGATGTATGAAGAGGTTCTGTTCAAATTTTGGATAAGAAGGAACATATTCTACGCTCCAAGTTATACCTCAAGTCAAAGTTTTGTGGAGGAACCACGATGTTGAGGAAATGACTTGGGAGTTAGAATCGAAATGAAATCAAGGTATCCTTACCTCTTCGACATACAGTACGTACCCTAATTTCGAGGGCGAAATTTCATAAGAAGGGAGGTTGTAAGACCCAAATTTTATAAATAAAGATGAATTTTTTTCTATAAATATTATTTTGAATATTATGGAATAAATTTGATATAATGTTATAGTTGTGGGTAATATTTATAAATTTTGCAAAGTATGCAAGTTGTTATAAAATATTCGTTTGGTTGGGAATATTCTTTTGTTAGGGAATATTAAATACAATGGCTCAATCATTGGTGGACCCCCCAATGTAATTATTATCGGATTGAGAAAATGACAAAAATATTTTATAAAAATAACTTGGCGGAGGTATTCTTTATTAAAAGCGTTGAACTACCCGGTGGTAAAAGTACGAGATGTCTGGCGTGGTTGCGTAGTAGACTGCAGTATTGATTATTGATGCTTACGTGAGAAGTCACTCACATTTATGCTCAATTATTACTCTACGAGAATTCTTTGCATCATATCTCTTATATTATTGATTCAATTATTGTCACAATATCATCCGTATAATATGTTATAGTATTAAATCAATAATTGAGGCGACAAGTTATAAATGATTAATAATTGTTGAAAGATTAAATATGTGTTGATGAAAAAAAATGATTTGTGGTAAGTTTGATTATTTTATGGGGGGGCTCATATGTCATGATCTAAGAGTCTCTTCGTCGATAAGTATTTACCTTCGTCAATAAGTAATTACCTTCGTCGATAGTAATTACCCTTGTGAATAGTATTTACCTTCATCATATAGTAATTACCTTCGTCGATAAGTAATTACCCTTGTGAATAGTATTTACCTTCGTCGATAGTATTTACCTTCGTTAATAGTAATTACCTTTACCAGACGTCGAACCACTTGTCGTTTCACACATTACAGCGATCAAACCACTTTTCTTTTCACATCATTAGTAAATCGAGCCACTTGCCTTTTCACGACGGTCTTAAGCTAGAAATCTTCTATAAATAGAGGCCTGAGGCTTCATTATTTTCACGAATTCATTCAAGCTATAGAGAGAAAGTATATAGAGAATAAGAGAGAAAGAAGAAGAGTATTTTGTTCTTACTGCTTCGCTGAGTATTCAATCTCCTACCAAATGTAAGGGTGTTATTCTTTCTTATTCATTAAGAGAAGCTGTTGTTATTCCATTGCTTATTATTACATTGGAATAACTTTGTATCGTGGTTTACCCTATACTTGGTGACATTCTTTATTATTTTGTTGGAACATCACATGCATGTGTGTTTTACCGGACTGGTTAAAATCTTTATTCTGCATTGGAACATCCATGCATGTGTGTTTTACAGGACACTGGTTAAAATCTTTATCATTACTGTTGGAATATCACATCATGTGTTTTACAGGACTGGTTCCATTGTTTATTATTCGCATTTATTATTACATTGGAATATCACATGCATGTGTTTTACACCGGACTGGTTCCATTGTTTATTATTCAAAACATTTATTATTACATTGGATCATCACATCGCTTGTGAATTTCACACGACTGGTTCCGTTATTATTATTATTACATTGGAATAACTTTATACATCTGATACCGCATGCATGGTGATTTCTTTTGTTATTCCATTCTTTATTATACCCGGTTAGTTAAAACTTTGACTTCTATACTCCATGAAATTAGTGGAATATCCTTGATATTTGCGTTTCATCGATATCTTTTCATGAAAATATTCTTACGATCATTCTTGAATTTTACTCTACAAAAGCGAAGATCATGTTGATAATTTGGACGTTAATAATTCACGGATAAAATAATTCTTGAACTTGTTTTATTGAATTCTTATATCATTTTCATCATCCTCATGTTTATATTTTTTAAAGTCATCTGTGGCACGTAGTGCATAGATGGACTTGGTATGATTATGACCGAGAGACTATTCGGTGTAATCATAGTAGTAATGTTACAAATGATGTGGTAAAAATCCTCGATTGGTAGTAGTGCATTGATGGGACGATTGTTGGCATGATCATGACCATTAATGAATACACAAATATTCTTGGCCCGTAGTGCATGAATAATTGTGGTCGTGATATCTTAAAGAATATCCTGGCTGGTAGTAGTGCGCGGGGTGATTCGATGATGTGGAATATTTATTAAAATT
This sequence comes from Panax quinquefolius, assembly GCA_020205615.1. NCBI lineage: Eukaryota > Viridiplantae > Streptophyta > Magnoliopsida > Apiales > Araliaceae > Panax > Panax quinquefolius. The sequence goes on from CM035152.1 coordinate 166,750,629, forward strand.
TGAGTCTCAAACTATAATGATGATTAAAACCTTTTAAAACCTAAAAGATAGTAGACTTTATTTTCTACTTGACTCTTTTAATGGATTAGATATTCATTGCAGATTAAAGCTGGTTGTACATTGTATTTTATCGGTTTAACATTGTTGAAGACTATTGATAATTTATACGCATTATCTTAGTCATAATATTTCTTCTTGGGCTAGTTGAGCTCACCCTTTCTTTCTTTATTCTCTCGTGAAATGAGAATATATTTGGGACGAGTCGGGGAAAGCAGTGATGGTCACGAAGATAGCATTAGTAGTCCTCACTATTACGTGAAATAGTGTGATAATAATTGTAATGAGGACTCCTTTTTGAGTTTGTATAATATCTAGTAGGCGATATTTGTATTTAAACTCACAGTTTATATGTCGTATTGTATACAGCAGATTATGTTAGTAAGTTGTATTTAAATTCTGTACCATGTAAGTGGCGACCCAAGATGGGTGATGTATACCTAATTTTGGGGGCGTCACATAATATATATAGACTATGGATGAAATGCATTTGATCTTTGAATATTACTACTAATTAAGTACTCCTTTCATTAATTGAATTAGTTTATAGTACATAATTAATGTTCAAGTTGATTGATTGTCACTTGTCATTTAATATATATGTAAAATTAGTAATTGATTTTTAAGTTTATTGACTATATATGTTTGTCAATGTTGGGTCCTGATATTTCTCCTATTTGGGCCGAATGAATTGGGCTCATTTATTTAACTAGTTTATTGGGCCTTCATTATTGAACCTTGAAAGTCATTGGGCCTAGTTATCATATTATTTCCATTGGACTCTATAAAATTGGGTTGGGTTCATTAGACTAACCCATTAGATCTTTTTAATATCTATTACTTTGACTTGCGATGATGAAAAAGCATGTGATTGGACCGAGACACTGCTTTATGCATTAATGTGGATGGGATTATAGTTATAGCACGTGGTAAACTGATGATGACTAAAGGTAGTGGATAGATCGCATGCGATCAATGAGAACCCATCGGATCGTGGGGCTATGTCGGTTAGTAGTAGGTGGTACCTGATGGCAAAAGGCGAGAGTATTCAACCAAGTCTTCACAAACAGGTACGTTCACATTCATATTCACACACACAACTGAGAATATCTATCTCTCTCTCAATACACTAGACATTACATCCTCCATTGTTAACCTTGTGAACACCAAATCATCGACTTTCACGCTCGAAGTTATCCCCACGTGGTCCGGTAATCGAGCTTTTAGTGTCTTATCGTGTTTCTATCGTGCAGGATCAGGACGTCTTACGTGATTGGGACGTGGCAGAAGATCCTGGCGTTAACATTGGCGCTAGAAGGAGGGCGAGTTCTAGTGTCATTGAAATTTTCAATCACAATCGTTTAACCTACTTCGGAAGATGGTGAGGAGTAGAGATGGTACGCCGTAAAGGAAAAGCGATGGTCATTAGCTCATCACCGCCTCGTGTTTTGTAAAGGATCGTCAGGTCCTTCTAAAAGTGCTCACGAGAGCACGGCCTCTAAACATAATTCGGGTGATCTCCGTCCGAAGATCCATGGTGGAGCCGGACGGAGGTTGGTCTTTGATGCTGATAAAGGGCATGATCGTGGTCGGGGGCAAGCAGAGGGCTCACCGACTAGGACTCATCGCTGAAGTGGTCAGGAGGACAGAGCTGTCAAGTTGGCGAAGATGGCAGATGAAACAGATAAAGCCTTGGAGGTCCTGTTAAAGCAGAGGGAATATATAGCCGAGCAGAAGCTTCGGGTGGCGGAGTTAAGGGACAAAGCATCTAATCATGTTCAGTCCGAAAGACGGAGTAAGCATAAGGAGATGCCACGGCGAGAGGGGAAAGAGCCGGAGCATTCCATGCATGTGTCTAGGGATCGTTCTCACGGTAGAAGGAGATCGAGGAGCAGAACTCCCGTGACCTCGAAGAAGGCACTGGTGGTCGTTGGTTCTCATCATCGAGACGACGACAGGCGAAGGAGCAAGTCAAGGGAGATCGTGCCAAAAACTAGAAGAAGAGAGCATCAGCGTGACCATTCTCATCATAAGGATAGAATTGTACGCCGGAGTAGATCCAGAAGCCCAACAAAGGCAGTGGGGGGGCAGAAGAAGGTCGATCCACTCATAGACAGAATGTCATTCAGGAGAAAGAGGTCTCCTCACAACCCGAAGGTGTTGATTTCTTAGTGAAGGAGCTGAAAGAGCTCCGGAAGCAGTTGGCTGAGGTTCAACAGGTGAAGGACACGCCGGGAAAGAAGGCATCACCTTTTTCCTCTGATATTCTTAAGGAGAAGGCAGATATCACCAAGAAGTTGCCTCGCATGGAGAGTTACGATGGGTCCGGGGATTCTTACGACCATAGCCAAGCGTTCGACCCGGTGATGGACTATTATGATTTCACCGATGCGGCCAAATGTCACACATTTATTCACGACATTGAGGAAAGATACGAGGTAGTAGATGAGGACTTTGCCGTGCCGATTCAATTTCCTCTTGGACCGAAGCTTTGTGATAAATTTCATGCCCGCTTTGGGAGCAACCGAATGAGAGGAAGCCATTTTGGTTCATTAAGACAGTCCGTGAGTTCACCAAAGAGTCCTTGGGGTCGATATGTGAAGAGGTTCGGAGAAGTAGTTGGTCGGTGTCCAGACCTCAATGATCTCAAGCCCGTAGGTTTGTTTGAGAATGGGCTAGATCTGGTAAAGTCCAGAAGTTGGTGAAGAAGTCGATGTTCCACCATCCAAGAGCTTCATGCGAAGCTTTTAACAAAATAGAAGGATATATTGTTGTAGAGGAGGCTATGAATAGCTTGAAACGTCCTTCTTCGGACCAGTTAAAGGATACAGATGCTCCTAAGGCAGATGGCGATCAGAGAAAGGGGGGAGGATATAATGATTGGCCAGAGGGCAGTTCGAAGAAGTTCAATAACTCATGGCGACAGGGGAGTAGTCGTCCACCTACGTCCGCCTCGAAAGTGAATAAGGTTTTCACCAAGCTGAACACGGATAGGTCGGTGATTTTGGACCAGATCAGGAACCAGCCATTCTATGAGCCGTCTCGTGACCACATCAAGCCAGGGCAGGGCAATACCCGAAAATATTGTGGCTACCATCAAGCCGCTGGTCACGATACTAATGAATTTTACAATTTGAAAGATTTCGTAAGAGAGTAAGATTCAAAATAGTTTCTTTGGCTCAAGACGCGGGTCGGGAGGGACCAACAAGGTCGACAAAATCGATCATACTTATTCGAGACCGATTCAAACGGTCCTACCCGCCCAAAGTATTCCAATACCACCGCCAAGGCACGTCGTTGATGTAATAACCGGTGGGATGGCAGGGAAATTGGTAGGGAAGAAGAGGAGAGGATATCTGGATTCGTTCATGTCCATGGCGGGTGCTCCCCCGAAGGCCGATAGACCTTTTCCAGGGACTGTTATTTCTTTCACCGATGCAGATTATCCTTCGGAGCCTATCGAGCCGCATGAGGGGCGTTGGTGATCACAGCGCAGGTGGGTTCGGTAGATGTGAAGCTCATGATGATAGACAATGGGTCTTCTATAGACATTTTATATGCCCATGCTTATCAGAGGATGCATCTTGATGGGCGAAAGATGGAGGTCGGACAGGAGGCTCCTTTATTTGGCTTTAGCAACGATCCGGTCAGAGTTGCAGGCACCATCGAGCTCCTAGTAATCTTTGGCACAGCTCCTCAACAGGTAGAAATAATATGTAAATTTTATGTTATGCATGTAGATTAACTTTACAACGTCATATTGGGAAGGCCTACACCGATAGCTCTCCAATGATAACTTCCATCCTCACTTCAAAATCAAGTTCCCTACTACACATGGAGTGGGAGAATGGCGGGGGACTTAGATCCGGCCCGACGATGTTATAGAAATGTGGTTATTTCTTAGGAGTGGGGTCGAAAAACAAAACAAACCATGGCAATTGAGATCAAGCCCTTCACTGAAAGCAGCTCGGAGCCATTAGTAATTCCTGCAGGAAAGACGGAAGAGATCGAGCTAGTCCCTGGAAAGCCAGAAAAGACAGTGAAGATTGGTTCGGGTCTGCCAGAACCTCTTCGGACAAACCACATGGAGCTCCTTCGCTGCTATGTGGTCATTTTTCACATGGGAACCACAGGACATGTACAGAGTTAGTCGAAAGATAGGCTTGTTACTGAGACTAGATGTAGATCCCTCAAGAAGCCGATTCGGCAGAAAAGGCGGATCTTTGCACCAGAGCGATAGAAGATCATTGATGAGGAGATTGCAAAGTTGTTAGCTGCTGACTTCATCTATGAAATTGATTACCCGGAATGGATGGCGAATGTGGTGTTGGTGCATAAGCAGAATGGAAAATGACGGGTTTGCATCGACTACACCGACCGAATAAAGCTTGTCCGAAGGACTTTTATCCTTTGCCCCATATCGACCAAATTTCATCGATGCCACCGGGGTATGCATTACTAAGCTTTATGGATGTTTTTGAGGTTATCACCAAATATCCATGTGCAAGAAGGACATTCAAGACAAAGATTCATTACACACCGCTCGATTCGATTATACGCTTCTGAAGATGACCTTTGGCCTTATAAATCTTTGGAGCCACTTACCGAGAATGATGAACTTCGTCTTGACAGAAACTAGGGAGAAACATGGAGGTTTATGTAGATGATATGATCGTGAAGAGCATGCGAGTTCGAAGAAGCATTTGGACGATCTGGAGAATACTTCCGGATCGTCCGTCATCGTCACCGAGGCTCAATCCCGCCAAATGCACTTCGGCCTCGGTTCAGAAAGTTTCGGGATATCCGGTCGATCGGAGGGGTATCGAGGCCAACCTAGGAGAAGATCCGTGCCATTCTTGACATGAAGACTCCTCGGTCGTTCAAAGACGTCAACGTCCTGATTGGTAGGATTCTTGCTTTAAGGAGGTTAAATGCGCCAAATCGTGGAGAGGTGCCTTCCTTTCTTTGATACACTAAAAGGATAAGAAGAATGCAAAGGCGTTCCAATGGATCGCCGAATCTGAAAGACGCCTTTCAAGGCATAAAGACATATCTATCTTTGGCTCCTTTATTGGTAAAACACGCTTTCGTGAGACCTTATATTTATATCGGGCGACTAGTTAGTTGGCGATAGGAGTCGCATTCTAGTTCGGGAAGCAGGAGGAAAACAACATCCAGTCTACTATGTCAGTCATGTCCTAAGAGATGCGGAAACCAGGTACCCAAATATTGAGAAATTTGCCTTTGCTTTAATAATTGCTAGTCGGAAGCTTCGGCAATATTTTCAAGGTCGACTCCTGGTCGTTTTCACGGATCAGCCTTTGAAGAAGGTGATGGGCAAGCCAGAGGTTTTAGGGAGACTAGCAGCATGGACTATGGAGTTGTCCCAATTTTTCATTGAATATCATCCTCGAACCACTATCAAAGGTTAGGCCTTGGCCGACTTTATGGTGGAGTGCTCGTTCACCGAAGCAGATGTCGAACTACCAGAAGCTAAGATGTCCGTCGAAAGCGATTCTGCGAGTTCTTGACAGAGGTCGAGAATGCTTATCTGTCGTATCTGAGATGAATCCTCTGATGAATCGTTAGTGGGGTAGGAATTATCTTGATGAGTCCGGAGGGATTCAAAGTGCAGCAGGCCATCAGATTTGGGTTTAAAGCAACAAACAACGAGGCCGAGTATGAAGCAGTGTTAGCAGGAGTTCGACTGGCGAAGAGTCTAGAGGTCCGAAGTTCGATCATTTATGATGACTCTCGGTTGGTCGTCAAACAACTGTCGGGAGATTATGAAGCTCGTGGGACCTGGATGATCAAGTATCTGGCAGAATTGAAAGACCGACTTCAGTACTTTGTTTCTTATGAGTTTCAGGGCATAGAGTGTAACAACAATTCCATTGCCGATGCACTGTCGAAGCTGGCCACTACGGATGCAGATGTTTTCAATGGATAGGTTTATTTAGAAATTTTACAGCGGCCGAGTATCCAACATGAAGCAGTAATGTGTATCAAACGATCTAACTGCTGGATGACCCCCTATATTGAATATATGGCAGATGTCATCCTTCCTTCGGATCAGATGCTGGCAAAGAAGATAAAGTACAAGAGTGCCAACTTCGTTCTTATTAATGGGGATCTTTATCGAAGGGCATTTTTGTCACCACTGTTGAAGTGTCCGCGTCTCCGTCAAGTCGAGTATGCCGCCGGGAGGTTCATAAAGGCATCTGCGGCGATCACATGGTCGCTAAGTCATTGGCATACAAAGTTCTTCTGAGAAGGGTACTATCGCCAACGATCTTGAGAAAGCTATCGAGTATGTGAAGAAGTGTAAAAAGTGTCACTCAACAAAATTGATCCCACATCACCACCAGAAGAACTATACTCGATTCTATCTCCTATACCATTTGCTGTCTGGGGGGTTAATATACTGGGTCCATTGCCGAAAGCTAAAGGGCAGGTCAGTTTTGTTATAATTGTCATTGATTATATGACCAAGTGGGTAGAAGCGAAACCACTACGACGATTATGTAAAGACGAGTCAGAACCAATATTATCAAAGATTTCACAGAAATATATATAAAAGTAGTTCGGTACTTACGTTTATGATCATATAGCCAAGCCTGTTTAGAAATGAGTCCATATTTCCACTCTTCCTTTGGGAAATTGCGCATGAAATCGATCAGTTCAGCTACACGCTCTTCGGATATATCTCCAAAATCGGCAGAGACAACATCGCTCGTGTTCCAGTTCGGTAGAGAGGCAATCTCGGGTCCTTTGACGAAGAACCATCTCTCGTGCCATCCTCTATTGCTCGAAGGGGTGTTTATCAGCGATCGCCTCTCAAATTTCTCACGCTTACGTGCGTGCTTGCTTAATACTTTGAACCCTTTTCCTCGCTTTGGGCAATCTTGTATCTGATAAAGAAAAAAAATCGAGAGTAGGCTCGACCCCCAATTCGTGATGATGAATGCGATAAAAGCTAAGATGTGGATGTAGGAGTTTGGTACCAATTGGGTAAACCCTACCCCAATAAACCCCAGAAGGGTAACCAGAAAGATGTGAAGGGGAAACCTAACCCCCTTCTCAAGTAAAGTTACCGGTACGGCCGTCCATCCCTCGGGACGTTGATACATCCTTTCTTCAGATTTGGGGGCTCTTATCAGATGGGTGTCAGGAATGTGATAGCGAGCCCTAATCTTCCTTAACTCGGTCTCAGAAATAATGGAAGGCGTGTTGGCATGGGGATACTGCTCCTTGCTCTTGAAGAAATCAGAGGGGTCAGATACGGGTCTCGGAGACATAGATTTTCCGCTCGAGGTAACAACCTTGGGGTTTGAACTCGATGCTTTTCGGAAGGATGGATTTGGGTTGAATAAGAGTGATGGGGGTCACACGTGAGGGGAGAGCTCGTTGGGGTTCATGACCACCATTGTTGGGATTTCACTGAGTAGAGAGAAGTTCGGAGAGAAGAAGAAAGCTCAAGAGGTTCGAATTCAAATTGGACAGTAAAAGCCGTCAAGATTGGTAAAGTTTACCTTTTATAATCGATTTGTTACACGAAAGTTACTGCAATATGACATTTAATTTCCGGTAATGATGAGAATTGAATGGGAAGCGTCCGGATCAAGCCTTAGATATTTTATCGATTGGGCTTCACGGTTGGTTTCCGGTTTTTAGTCCATCTTTTTCAATTTCAATCCTTTATTGATTGGGCTTTTCACGTTGACGCTCACCATCCTCTATCTCACCTTATGGACCAAATTGGGTATGTCTCAATTGCTTCGTGTTATGGGCTCAGTAGTAAGTTCTAATATCATGGACCATTTATAGTTTTTTATTAAAATTTTGTTTAATAAAAACTAGGGGGCAATGTCAGGTCCCGATATTTCTCTATTTGGTAGAATGAATTGGGCTCATTTATTTAACTAGTTTATTGGGCCTTCATTATTGAACCTCGAAAGTCGTTGGGCCTTAGTTATCATATTGTTTTCATTGGACTCTATAAAATTGGGTCGGTTCATTAGACTAACCCATTAGATCTTTTTAATATCTATTACTTTGACTCAAGAATGATGAAAAAGCACGACAGTTGACCGAGACACTTGCATACATTAATGTGGATGGGATTATAGTCGGTACTAGTAGACAAACAAATGACAAAGATAGTGGATAGATCGCATGCAATCAGTGAACCCATCGATCGTAATGGGTCGAGTTAGTAGTAAGGCACGTAAACCGCAAGGAGAAAGTATAACCTATCAACCAAGTTTTCACAAACAGCACGTTCACATTCATATTCACACACACAATCGAGAATATCTATCTCTCTCTCAATACACTGGGCATTACATCCTCCATTGTTAACCTCATGAACACCGACATCGATTTCACACGCCTCGAAATTTATCTCGATGGTCCGGTAGTCAAGCTTTTGGTGTCTTATCGTGTTTACTATGCAGGATCAGGACGTCTTACGTGATTGGGACGTGACAGAAGATCTTGGCGTTAACAGTCAATATAATAAAAACTCTATTTTATGTGAAAGTTATGGTGAAATTCTACAAAAAAATATATAACAATCAATGTGAGAATTTATATTTTAATATTCTCTAACAATTTAAATATGTGAAATGATATATACAACATTATTATGGTAAGTGTGGCATATTAGAACTATATATATTCAAATATTAAAATAATTTGTATTTTATTTTTTATAAAATTTTAGTATAATTTTACAATCCGATCTTATGAGCCAAAACACGATCGTGGATGGAATCCCAATGTTAACAACCTTGTACAGAATTCTACTACCTAGACTTATGAGAGAAATCTGAGGGGAATGGGGATGGGGATGGGGATGGGGAGGGGGAGGGGGAGGGCGAGGGGAGTGGGACTGGGGACTGGGGACTGGGGAAAGGGAAGGGAATAAAAACGAAGAAAACCCTACCAACAAAGATAGAGAAATAGGTGAATGAAAGCAGCGGTCAATATCCGATCCGGGCTGAAATCGTTATTACAAGTGTGAACAAACAAAAGGTGGGGTCCAAACACTCAGGTGCTGCATGCATGCCACGTGTACTGCAACGGTAGGCGACTACACGTGGGGTATGACAGAATAACGCGTTATATAAGCTTAAAAATTAAGATTTTTTTTCTTTACAATAAATCTAGACTTACGATTCAACATTGCAAGTACTTATGAAAAAAGAGTTTCTACCTCCCCCTTTTCATAATCTCCAAGCACTTCTTTTAATACACGTTATAGTTATAGTTGTACTTGTATGTGAACCAACTTCAAAAATTATAAGTAAAATTTAATACTAATTAATTGACTACATTTTAATTACCAATAAATTATTTCACAAAAAATTCTTAAATTTCATAAACTAAGGTTATGTATATACTCCATATGATATTTATATTTATATTTATATTATAAAATGACTGTCTGAAACCTCAAACATCAACAGTATAATCGTGTCATATTATTATTTTTTTCTCCATTTATAATAAAAAAAATTAACTTTCCACTTAGCCGATCTTTTTAATTTTATAAAATTATTTTATTTTATCCCACATAATTTACAAGCGCATGTATATACCACCGAAAGCTAATAACACATAATGTCAATCGATCCCTTATTATTATCTTTTTTACTGTCTTTTTTTACTAATTTAAGACTGAATTTAAACTCAATACACTTATTTACGAGTGTAAAGTTTTAAATTCTCACACTCTTGGTACACAAGGGTTAAGGTCAACTATTTTTTTTTACATTGTTTGACTTTCCTTTCACTATTTGTAATAGCTTAATGCTCGCTAGTCGCTATTGATAGTATTAGATGTTCTCAACCTATTAGCTCAACTGTAACCAATATACAAAATTTTATAATGCATACATGCATGCTTGTTCAATAAATTTTTCCTCTACACTTTTTCAAAACGCGTAAAAACTTTGGGACAATAAGGAGTATATAGACAAAAAAAGTTATTGATCGAGTATAGAAATTTAATTTATTTTAATTGTTAGACTAAAGTATATATATATATATATATATATATATAGTACTTTTAAATACATAATATAATATATATTTGATAGACTTCTTACTTTCACTTTGATAAGTATTACTATTATTTTTTGACCGTCACATAAAAAATGTATATTACTAATTGTTAATATGTAGGAGGAATATATTAAACTTGTAATTAATTATACATAAAAAAACAAAACAGAATCATATATGATATATATAGTGACAAAAATAGAAAGAGAAAAGAATTTGAAATTTAAGGCTTGTACCACAAGTTTATACAACTGGTCATTATTGTTTAGAATAAAGACCCACAACACCAGTCTTTGCCTTCTCGTAGCTTGATAAGTTGTAAGCGTGACGACACGCAATCGCAATGGGAACAAATGGGGATGTAATAAAAAAAACAATTATGTTATTTAGAGATAGAAAGAAATGTAGAGAGAGAAAAAGAAAGAAGCGTTTGAGTTTCCGCGTAGAAGGATGAGATGAGATGAGACTGAGAGAAGAAACTGTGTACAGGAAGAAAGAGAGGGAGGGAGCTCTTTGTTTTCATTTTTTTATAGTACCTGAAAAAAGATTAACCAGCGTACCCTTTGACACCTAAGGAAAAATAGAGAGAGAGAGAGAAATCATGTTCCTTCTTTATTTTATTTTATTTTTCTTTCTTATTCACCATTCATTCACACCTTATATTCACACCACCTTCATATAAATCTCCCTTTTCCCCCAAGGCTTTCTTTTTCTTTCAAATCCGATCATGTCTTTCTAGTAACTTAATTAGCTCATCAACCTTTTAATTCCTTTGCTACAAAGTAATCTACATATATATTATATATATATACATAATCTTTTTGGTATATATATATGGATGGAGGTGGCCATCATCATAATCAGTATCTTCATCATCATCAACAACAGCAACAGATCAGTGTGAATATTGAGACGGGTGGGGATAGGTTTCCCCAATGGAGTATTCAAGAAACAAGGGATTTCTTGATGATTCGGGCCGAGCTCGACCCGAATTTCATGGAAACCAAGCGAAACAAGCTTCTATGGGAAGTCATCTCAACCAAAATGAAGGAAAAAGGTTACAATCGTAGCGCGGATCAGTGCAAGTGCAAATGGAAAAATCTCGTTACCCGATACAAGGTACCGTATCATGTAGTATATATAATAAACCCTTTCCTGTATCTAGCTCTAGCTGTTATTATTAAGTATATACGCGTTAACCATTTTAATCCCAAATAATAGTAGTACTATTCGATCTCCAATAAAAACACAATCTTTAATTTGTGTTTGTGTTTGTGTTTTTTTCTTTATAATAATTAATTAATTATGATCTATATCATCATGTATTGTATATATAGGGATGTGAAACGATGGAGCAGGAGGGAATGAAGCAACAGTTTCCATATTACAATGAGTTACAAGCCATTTTTGCAGCAAGGATGCAAAGAATGCTATGGATTGAGGCGGAAGGCGGGGCGAGCGGGTCAAAAAAGAAAGCTACGCAGGTGTCGTCGGACGATGAGGATGAGAACGAAGATAGTGATGGAGATCAGAAAGCAATTATTAATTATACAGGTATAATGATGAAGAAGAAGAAGAGAAAGATTAAGACTGGTTCTGGTTCTGGAACTGGTACTGGTGGTGGTGGGAATATCAATAGCTTGAAGGAGATGTTGGATGATTTCATGAAGCAACAAGCGCAAATGGAAATGGAGTGGCTAAAAGCGTACGAGGCGAGGGAAGAGGAGAGGAGGAGAAAGGAGATGGAGTGGAGACAGACAATGGAGGCTTTGGAGAATGAGAGGATTATGATGGAGAGGAGGTGGAGAGAGGAGGAGGAACAAAGGAGGATGAGAGAAGAGGCTAGGGCTGAGAAGAGGGATGCTTTGATAACTCAACTTCTAAACAAGCTTAGAAGGGAAGATCATATGTAGTAGTAGTACTGGTTTTATGTGTAGGAGTACTATGTATGTTTTTTCTTGTTTTCAAAGAGGATCATCGATCAAGTAAAGCTTAATTTTGAGAGGTTAGTCTTTGAACTCTCTTTCTCTCGTTTAAGGAAACATTTGTTTAATTTTTGTTTTTAGTTAATTATCAAGCTAGCTAGCAAGGGATTAATTATTGTCTAAGTTTATAATGCTTTTGATCGAGCTTTCAATATTTATTCAAATGATCATACATGGAGTTAGTTATATATATATATATATATAAGAATTAATTCAAAGGAGAATGAAACGACGCATTCATGATTCATGTAGAATGAAAAAAAAATTATTTGGTTGTTCCATTGAAATGAACTAAATCATTCTCATTCATTCCTTATGCTACATTTCGGTTGAATGAATAAAATGAAAAAATGAATGAAATGAAAACAAATGTATTTTTAGCATTTCAAGTGTATGGTTAGTTGGTGTTGGTACGTGGTGCATGGGTAGTGTTATAGGATGACATAATTGTCACATAAATCCATTTCACGTTGGAATGGATTTCATTCCATCACCTAACTCCCGCATGAAATGAAAATCAAAGGGATTGAATGAATTTACATTCGGTTGGAATGGTTTATCAACCAAAATGATCACCAGACGCATTATTTTTCATTTCATTCCATACTGATCAATTCTATTTCTTCAATCGAAACATAGCACTCGGGTATTGCATGTAGAATGGCTCATTCAATTCCATTTTTCATTTTTTACTCTTCTCTATTTCATTTCTACATATCTTAATTTCATTCATTCAATCCAAACGTATGATCATAAGGTTTAAGAAATTAAAACACCACATAAATGTATATATGTGTGCATATGTGTTTTAATTCCTTGACTAGCTAATCATAGTACTGGGAAGAAATTTACGTTTTGAGTTCAATATATATATATATCAAACCTGTTAATTTATCCCAATAATGGCGCGCTAAGCAAGTTACTTAATATAATTCATGCTATACAAATAGAGATTGCCATTAGGAAATAGGAAGAACATATGTAGACCTAATTATTGTTGATCTCTAATTCGTGTCAGTGAGGAAGGAAGTTAATTAGTTATGGTCTATACAAACACATGCGCGCAGCATGCATACATGGATAGAGAGAAAGCTTGAGTATTGGAGCTTACAGTAATTAATACTCCTAAGGATGGTAGAACTTTTTTTATAATGATTGTTTTTTATGGATTTGATTAGACGACGTGGAACCCTAATATTTTGTCCAGATGGAGCTCAATTTATAAATATATGCTGTCAAAAAATGTAGTAGCATTGAGTAAATATTGACTAGCAGAAATAATTTTACATCTAGTTAATTTTATGTAGAAATAGATGCAATTAATATGAATAAATAGCTAAACAATATCCCTATATAAGGTGGTGGAAATTAGCATATATAGGAGGTTGAAATACTTGTTTGTGCAGCTGAACATTTGATTTGTAGTATTATTACAAAATATCTTGATTAGGGATAGTAAGCTAGCCTGGTTGGTTGCCAAGCTTCTGGGAGTCCAAATTTACTATCTCATTCTTTGTCTCATCACATCAAATGTTGTTTGTGTAATTTATTTATTTTAAAGTGTTAACTTTGTAAATTAAAAGAATTATTAGACATTATCTAACACCATTACATCAATTAATACATGAGATGGGACAGGATTTAGGACAGTACATCTAAATTTAAGCCCCCATCCATGGTTCAAGTCATACCTATTGTACTTTCCCTCATTCCCTGAGATAGAGTAGAATAGCCTATATATTTCAGTAATCTAAATTCTAAAAGAAGATCACCTGCCAGTTTAAATAGGATCAGTGATAGAAAAAAAATTATAATGCTTGTGTTAATTATAACAAATCCTTATAATATCTTATTATTTTGGTTAGAAACATAACCAGTGCAATATATGAGGTGGTATTAATGTGTGTATATATAGAAGTTGTACATTGTGTTGAAAATATCAATTATTGCTCTAAAAATATTAGCAACTTTAATTTGAGTATATAATAAGAAGCTTGGCAAGTGGGATTTCCTAAATGTTCTCCATCATTGAGCTCCCCACCAGATCAGTAGTTGTGAGACCAAAGGTGTTGCATTATATTGTGTGTCCAAGAATACAAAACTAGCCAGTGCTCATAACTTCATGTGTGATTAATTATGTATCAATTGAGAAATGATATACGTGTCGACAAATATGTGACGAAATTGAATTACAATAAACGAGAGAGTTTATGCGATAAGATAACATAAATTAAAGTGCAACCATTTTTAATTTTTATCAATCCCAGGTATGCACATGCGTTTTAATTATAATTAGACTGAAATTAAACTTTCGCAATAGAATTTAACATTTATATATGTTTTTCATGTTGATGCATGTTTGCAGGTCGAACTGAAGATCTTTTACTCTTTATTTATGTCGAGCTCTAGAGAGTTCAGATCAATGCTTACTTCTTCTTTCTTTATCATTGCCAAGCAAAAATCGTTGTCTTTCATTAATACAGTTGCAAAAATCTCAGGTTAAATTTAATACTATTTTATATATGTTTGTTTAAATTACTAGTAATTTAAACAAACATATATAAATAATTTACATTAATCCGCTTGTTTCTCCTACGGATAGAGTTTGTTGGAGAGTTTTGCAGAAATACTGATGAAAATAATTGCGGTACTTATTAGATTCTTCCGTTTTGAAGTACTGTGCTAATTTGATTGGTATTGATGATCAAGCTGGTTGAATTAAAGTTTGTGCATCTTGCTCAAGTTTCAATTGAAGTACTGTCCGGCTAATTACTTTTTATTATCTTATAAGTACTTGTTTAGTTCTAAAATAAACATTATTATTTGAATTTTTGTATTGATTCATGGACTCATGGATGAGGTGTAAATGAACCGATTGAAGTCGAGTATTAATTTGCTCAAATTTAGTTCACAACAGTTGTCGAGTATAAAATAAAGTTTGATTGGGAGCTCGTTTAGCTACTGAGTCGAACACGATCTCGAATCAAGCTCAAACAGTTTGAATTTTTCAAACGAATATGATCCTAGTATAAATAAAAATTACAACTTAAAGAGGTTCTAGTAATTTATCGAATTTTAAAATTTACTCGTATTTGAATTATTTATATTTTAAGTCGAGTTCGAATCGAACTTTTAGTTTAACGACTACGAATCGAGTCCGAACTATTTGCCCGGCTCATTTTACAGCTTCACTCAAAGAGGACGCCTTGTGATATGTAATATGTTATGAAAAGATTTTCTCTTGTTTTTATTTTCTGAAAACCATATCATAATCCAGGTCTTAATTTCCGGATTAAGAATCCTCTGAATAATTTTTTTTTGGCCACTTGCTAAAAAGAAAGCTAAGTATGCACGTGTTTAGATTCTGCTATGATTTTTATTTGTATGTAGATTGTCACGATTACTAAAATAATCTGATTAGTACTGTTATTGCTGAATTAATTTGAAAAAAGTAAAAGGTTTAAATATTTATTTTTTTTCTTTTTTCGAAACATTTAAAATATTCGCTTGTATCATAAAATTACTGAACTAATTAAGACAAATATATGTGTGGGTCCAAGTGCAAAATTAGAGTTCACATGACCTAATTGAATGAAAACGAAAAAGTCAGAAATAAATGTGCTAGACCTGGGAGAAGCCTCCACGTGTTCCGAGGCAAAAGGCTCGTGGAGGCGGCTCGTTTTGGGAATTGATTGAGAGATTGGAGTGGTGGCTAAAAGGACAGGACGATCTGAGTATTACTCTGATGATTAAATGGTATTTCTGGAATTTTTTTGAAAGCATGTGTCTGGCACATGACCACTTTTCAGAAAACTCTATAAATATATACCCCTTCCATTCTATTGGGAAGGGGACCTCTCTTTAGACTCAAGACTGGACTCTTGGAAGATCAAATGATCTGGACATTCTCTCTCAACACTCAGGAAGACTCTTGAAATCCCAAATAACCCTAATAAGGTTTCCAGATTCTATGAGTGGAAGGACTCAAGGAGAAGGCTCTTGGAATCCTAACACGGTTTTCGAATTCTAGGAGTTCTATCACGCGTCATTGGAGTAATCGCTCACCTGTCGTTCTCCCTCTTCAATCAATCAATCAATTTTGTGCTCTTCGCGGATTTTTCTCCTCCTCAACCAACACGAAACCCTAACTGGCAAGACACGATTTCTTTGCCCACAATATGTATTGTGTTAGTATATAGTTGAACGGATTTGTTCCCAGTACGGACGAATATTTTTAGACTGAAAACTGAATTGAATAACTTAAACTTAACAAGTTAGAAAGCGAGTTTGAATCCATTATGCACCGTATGTTTAGGTCTTTTTAAAGTACGTAGTAGTAGTTTAAATTTTTTTTGTCCCTCCTAAATTTACATTTTTCATAAATCTGTCCCCTTTCCAAATTTCTTGTTATGTATATCCTTCCTTTAAATTAAAAAAAAAATCTCATTTATTTTTGATATTCTATTATACATATTAAAGTTTATTGGTTGGATATAATTTATTTAAATGGTAATTTTAATAATTAAACTTTAAAATTTAAATATACTATTAAAAATTTACCAAATAAACTAACTTCTAAAATATAAAATAATCAAAAGGAAGAAGAAATTATAACTATAACATTGACGTAAAAATTCTCCTATATCGATCAAAATCTCGAATATGGGTCCCAGATATTGACATTTAGAATTTAACCGCAGCTCAGGGAAAAGAGAGAAAAGGTTGTTGTCCACGGTCCACGGTCCACCGACCACCGCCATGTTATGTTAAGGCGGGTCCCATGAGAATGTGAATTGAGTAAATTGACCCACTTATATAGTATTGGATTTTGAGTTTGATTGTGCTATGCTACCTAGCTAGTCAACTTCAATTTGGTCATATTTTTCATTATTACAATCAACTCCATCTATCTTACCTTATTAATACTCTTTTCCCTCGGTTTCAAACTATAATAATAGTTTTGATTTTTTTAAAAAAAATTATATTTTATTTTATTCTACATAATTTAATATACGTTAACGACGTTATGCTAGTTTCACCAGTTTTGAAGAGTCTAAAGCGACAACAAAAAAATAGTACTTTTGTAATAAGATAGTGCATATTAAGATAAAAAAGTAAGTCACGGTCCACGGTCCACCGATCCATTATCAAGACTATTGATAATTTATTCTCGCCGCCACCCTTCCTTTTCACCGTTTCTTCTCTGAAATGATAATATATATTAATGGCGGGTCCCATGAGAATGTGAATTAGACGTATATTGTATTTAAACTTTACGTAAATTGACCCACTTATATAGTATTGGATTTTGAGTTTGATTACTCAGAGGGGAGAGACGGGAATGCTATACTACCTAGCTGTAAGATAAGTCAACTTCAATTTGGTCATATAATCAAGATTTTCATTATTACAATCAACTCCATCTATCTTAACTCTTTTCCCTCGGTTTCAAACTATAATAATAGTTTTGATCTTTTTTTCAACGGCCAAAAAAATTATATTTTATTTTACGGAGGCAAAAAATAATTTCTGTTTGAAGTCGAGATACGCCAACATCTTTATTTCCTTAAAACCGTAGGTTTCAGATTCGGGATGTGTTTGAAAAAAAGTAATTTGTCGACTCTCCCAAAGAGCAAGGAACTGAATGAGTATCAATACCAAAGTTCTTATCATAAACTCTGGGTTCTCTACCCATTCTTTATTTCTCTACTTGCTACTACTGAGTAAAATTCTGGAAACTATAAAAAGGCTTATCACGCAAAAAAAAAAAAGTAGAAGCCATAAAGCTATATTCGCTTATTTTTGAAATTTCAATGAATATCAAATATAATAATCGACTATTTCAATATTTTTAAAGCATCATTTAGATATCACATTATCACTAAGTCAAAAAATAATTACCAAATAGGGCCACCTTTATTAAAAGTCTAACACTACTCTCAAACAATTAAAAAATCCAAAAATTGAATCGATGATGAACTGTAATACCAGAAAAAAAATATCAAAAAAAAAAACTCCTTGTTTTAAAATATATTTATTGACTTTGTCATTTATTTTGAGGGTCGAAATAGTCATTTAATTTTGTGGGCTAATGTATTAATAAATGATGAATAAATTGAGTTGATAAAATCGAAGCATAAAACTAATCTGGTTCAAGTAATAGTAATTACTCTTTTACCGTGACGGCCTAAAACCACTTGTCGCTTCACAATAAGCGCCGTAACCATGGTTGCTTCACATTACAAAGGCTAAACCGCCGGTACAAGCCAGCTTTGCGCTTTGCTATTACTTATGACGGTCTTAAGGTAGAAATCTTCTATAAATAAAGAGGCTCAGGGCTTCTTTATTTTCACGAATTCATTCAAGCTATGTAGAGAAGTATGTAGTGGTAATGGTTATAGAAAGAAAGAAGAGTATTTTATTACTACACCGCCGCAAAGATTCAATCTCCTACCAAATGTAAGGGGTGTTATTCTTACTTTATTCAGCGTAAGAGAACTGCATTGTTATTCCATTGCTTATTATTCTCGTTGGAATAACTTCGTATAAGTGGTTTACCCTATACTTAAGTGACATTCTTCTATTATTCTCGTTGGAAACATCTCTGTCACGTATGCTTTACACCTAGGACACGGATTCCGCTTCTTTATCATTCTCGTTGGAACATCCATCATGTGTTTACACCGGACACTGCTTCTGCTCTTTATTATTCTCGCTGAACATCTCGCTTCGTATGTTTTACAACACCCGGATTCCTGCCTGCTTTATTAATACTTCACGGGAATATCTAGTTCCATCTTTATTATTCATGCTGAACATCCTTGCCTATGTGAATTTCAAGTTCCACCTCTGGTTCCGTTATTTATTATTCTCGTTGAATAACCCGTCATTCGTATGGCTCTATCGCATGCATGCGGTGATTTCTTTTTGTTATTCCATTCTTTATTATACCCATTGGTTAAAACTGGACTTCTATAATTCCATGAAATTAAGTAGAATATCCTCGATATTTGCGTTTAAGCCATCCAAAGATCTTTTCACGGAAATATTCTTCCGATCATTTGAATTTTACCACAAAACCAAAGATATCATGTTGACAATTTGACGTTAATAATTCTCGGATAAAATAATTCTTGAACTTGTTTTATCGAATTCTTATATCATTGTCATCATCCTCATGTTTATATTTTTGAAAAGTCATCCGCTATTCTGTAAGTGCATGGGGATGGACTTCGGTATGATTATTAACGTAGACTATGTAAAATATGGTACCATCACGCACTATTAATGAATACACAAATATTCTCGTCTGTGAAAGTGCACTGAATAATTGTGGGTCGTGATACTAAAAGAATATCCTTCCGCCGTAGTCTGCTAGGTGCGATTCGATGATGTGGAATATTATTAGTCCTCAAAGCTGGTATAGGTAAAGTGATGAAAAACTTTTAAAAACCCAAAAGATAGTTTAAAAAAAATATCAAAAAAAATCCTTGTTTTAAAATATATTTATTGACTTTGTATTTATTTTGGGTCAAATAGTCATTTAATTTTTGTGGGCTAATGCACCATTAATAAATGATGAATAAATCGAGTTGATAAAAATTGGGCCATAAACTAATCTGTTTATTTTATATGTGGATCAAATTAAAATCCTATTAAAATTTAGAGAATTAATAAAATGTATTTAAATAATTAAAATATAAACCCTATAATGTATTAAGAACATCATTCATTTAATATACTAAAAGAGAGGCTACCGTTAAAAAACTAAAACGCACTGAGATCAAGCGGAAGATTGCTTTGAAGTAAATTTTTTGTTCTCGCAATTTTGTAATCAAGTAAGTTAGTCATTGTTCGTTATTTTATTTATTAATTAAATTAGTGGTGATAGTTGTTGCAAAGCAGTGCTCAATTTGTTTGTTGGTTGGTAATCGTGCCAAGTATGTGTGAATTTAAATAATCATAATAACAGTGATGGTGTACGATTTTGTTTATATAAAAAAAAAATTCGTTATCAACTTATCATGGTGCAGGTCTTATAATCAGGATTTTTTATTTTATATATATATATATATATATATATATATATATATATAGACCACGTTGATATGATTACCTGCAAGTGTGTTGATTTTTTTTTTATTTATTTTATATATATATATATATATAACTTTTGGTCATGAAACTTTTAACGAAATTAGTAAATCAATTGATGTAGGTATATTAATTTGAATTAATTAATTTTGTCGTCATATTTATAAATTTTTTTATAATAAAATTTAATTGTATTATGTTATTAATGATTGGATTGTAATAAAATTTTATTAAATTATTTAGATTGAACGGAGAGAGTCTAAGCGAGTTTTTGGATTATATTTTGGGTATTACATTGCTTAATCCAGGTACAGATTCCGTACTCTTTCAGCGAGACTCATTTGTTTTTAATTTTTTCTTTCCGTTATTCGTTTCGAAATTTAGTATTGTCTCTCATAATTATTTCTTATCAATTTATTTTGATAGCTTGTTTTGGCGTTTATATTAGAACTCCCATTTGTACTCTTTAGTCTAGTGTATCATGTCTATTAATTTATTTTGATATTGTAGTAATGTACATGTTAATAAATTTTTGGAGACTTGTGTTGATGATCTGTTCAGTTTAACATATATATTTTAGAACCCTTTGCGTTGATATTTTGTCGCATGTGTTGTGACATTATATTTTTGTTAGAATACCGTAGGGTATACCCGAGCTATAACCACCTGCTGGGGTACCATGTGCACGTCCTCTTCGCACCGAGGCATGACACCTTCCCAAGGTGGTGATGATCACTCCTGGCTCCGCTTTGTGCTGCTCCGGTGGGAGTTGGCCATTTGGTGTTTTGTTGTGGAGGCGTATGGGTCAACCACTAGTTTCGCTTTTGTTACGTTTTACTTGATTGGTGATGTTTATGCCAAACACACCTTCCGATTTTATATGCATTGGATTAGCGGTCAATGTGCGACTTACTGTGTGGCATCGTGACATTATTCGACTTTACATGTGTGGCAAGGTATATTACTATTTATTCTAAGCTTCTGTGATGAAATAACACCCACCATTCGATTCAAATTTTATTATTTAGTTGTGTCGGTTTTGTTCATTTCATTTCATTGCTTCGCTTCGTTTCATTTCATTTAATTGAATTAGTTATTTCGGTTCGTTATTTGTATCCTATATCCGTATTGGGCATTTGGCTCATGCTGTGTTTTTTCTTCCGGCAGATAATCAGGGGAATCAAGGGCAAGTGTGACGAGAGCTCCCTTCTATCCAATAGTTTTAGTATATTTTGTTAGGCTATGATAGATTGATCTATTTAGAGTTGTAATAATTAGTTCATATTGTGGTTTGAGTCAGTGTGACATTTATTATGGTTTGTCTTATGACATTTAATCATTGAGATTATTCTTTTGTGATTTAGAGCCTTGTTATATATATTCATTAGTTTTGTTGAGTTCTGAGTAACCTCTCTTTCTATTTTGGGAAGGGGGTTTTACATGAACCCCCAGGTACATAATAATTAAATTGTTTTGTACAAATTATATGCTTTAAATATATAGAATATTACAATAATCAGTATATGTAGAATATTACAGAGTGATTATTTGCTTTAATATTTAAGTAAGTAATAAAAGAAAGAGAATATTTAAGGGGACCTTAAAAAATTTTGGGCCTAAAGCCCGAACACCTTGGACTTTAGCCCAAGGCCGGTACTGCATGTGCCACCAGATGCTAGTTTAAAATAAAATAAAATACACTAATGAGGTTTTAGCCTAATACGTGGTTAAGACCGATTTATTTCTTTCTTTATATGAAGTGTACATGTTTTTTTTCCTTTATGTATGACTTGTTTGTTATTTCTTCTTTTATGTGAAGCTTAATTATCTTTTGATATTGTAATAGTAATAATGTATTATGAAATTATATTATTCTCCCCAAAAGTAGTAGGCTTTCGGAAGGAAAACAAAAATCAAATTAGACACATTAATTAATTTAAAATTGCTCAGATTAATTTTAATCTAATGTTTTTATATTTAAGGCAAGAGAATTAACTCATCCAAACACTAGCCCAAACCATTCACTCCATGCATAGTCAAAAAGCACTAAAACTAATTAATAATACAACAAGAAGTCGGCAAACCTTACTTCATGATCATCAAAAGATACTTAATTTATAAAGTTTGTTTACAAAGTTGATCCACAACCTGTTGTACCAACATTTCAAGGATTTCTTGGCCAAAGTCAAAGCAAATATCTTGGTAATCATCAAACTCAATCACTTGATCTGATCTTGATGATATCCATGGCCAATTATTATTATTGGACACTTTTGTATCTTCATCCGTTAGCCTACAAACTTCCACCAACTTGTCGATGTAAAATTCAATCTCTCTCCTCCTCCTCCTCCTCGTCAACTTTTCACTTTTGGTAGTAATATGAATTGCTCTTCGTTCTTCTTCTTGATCATGAACAGCAGCATTAATTGACTTTCGAACAGAATTTACACATGGGTAGTCAAAGTGCTTATCAACAACTTTTGGTGTAGAATTTTTCTTCCCTGAATTTCCTGTTAGAATTAAGCATTTTATAATTTGAAATAGCTAGATAGATATATAGAGTACAATATATATATATATATATATATATATATATATATATATGTGTGTGTGTGTGTGTGTGTGTGTGTGTGTGCATGCATAAAATATAAAACTATATATATATATAGTGACTCATAGACTGCCAGCCTCCCTCCATATTCTCCAAAATTTCAACACCAACATTAATTCTCGAATTAAGAGAGATGAAGTGCGTGTGTAATATATTTGAAAAAAACGGCTAACCTGATATAATGCCGACTGAATCAACAGAGCTATGTTCAGGTTCCTCTACTTTCTTAGCTCTACTTGGATTCAGTACTCTCTGCTTTGAACGCCGCTTGATTATTCCGACAGATACTTTCTCCTCCTTACTAAGATTCACCGGCTTTGCCGATCTTTTCATCTTCATACTTGATTTTACATAAACATCATTCGACTTGTTGTGAGCCAAAACATTAAGGTTCTGTACTACTCTCAAAGAATTTCTCTTATGATCTACATGATCAACCTTTCTCTTGTTGGTTTCTCTGTTCTCTTTCTTCTTCACCACTACTAGTTTCTCTTTTTCTGTGTTCGAATATTTATTCCCACTTGTACTTCTCTTTACCTGATCAGCTCCGTCTCCCTTTTTGTCAAAGCATACCAAAAACGTCGTCGGAATTTCGCGAAAAGACACTGATGTCCTCACCCGTCTGTGGTATGATTCTTGTGCAGCTCGATCGAACGGTGACAAGTAATCTGCAGAATTGAGTGACCGGCTTCGGAAGTGGATGGAATTATCTTTATTAGGAAGCCATGTCATCTCAGCTGGCAATGAGTCCAGTCCCATAAGTCTTGCCACTAATCCTGGTGTACCTCCACCTTTCACCTCATGCTCATTTTTCTTTGGAATGAAATCTGTTTTGTTGAATTCCGGTAGGTGGTCGGGATCCGACGGATGGGTGGGGAGGCTGCCGGTGCAAAGAAGCCGGCGAAGAATGCCGGAGAAACATGACTTGGTGGAAGTTGAATTGTGAGAATTGGTCATAGTACTTGTGCTTTTGGAAAAGAGGGAGAAATAATATATGGATCTAATAATGAGCTAGGGAGTGTAGTAAAATAAATAAAAAATAAAATAGTGAATGAGGAAGCTTTTTGGTCGTTGAATTCACACTTAGAATATAGAAAAATCATTGACCGACGCCAAAGTAGGTGTAGCATTTAGACTAATAGTAGTGGCATCCTCAATAGTATTAGAATTTATTTGACCATATTTTACTTATATTTCTCATTTGTGGTAACCAGCTAGCTAGGTTCAATGAAAATGAAACGGTGGATAAACAAATTTCCCCTATCCTACATCATATATGTCACAATTAATAAGCTTTATGCTTATCCTATGAAAACGTTATAACAAATTTTCAAAAGTCAATAGATTTTTAGTACAAAATTTCTCTATGTTGACGTTTTAAAGTTAGTTTGTGAAATTTTAAATCAATGTAAATTTGTCAGACTATATTTTATAATTATATCGAGTATAGTAATTTAAATTTAGACCCATTTGAATTTGAAAAAATCAGTTAATTAATTTTTGTTTAAAAATAAAAATATTTATTACTTTATATAATTTTATGAGACTATTAAAAATAAATTTAAAATTTTTACTCTATTTTCTTTATCTTTATTTTTCTTCGTATATGTATGTAATTTATTCATATTTTGAAGACTTGGAGGAAGTATTAAATTAAATGAAACGAGCTCATCCTCAATCAACACTGTCATTTATTACTGTTGGAACGTGGCAAAATATCGCGGTAGGAAATTTGACATTCTAAAGGGTCTGCCGCCCAAGTTGACGTATAACTACCCTTATCTTATTTAACTCCATATTTTTTGAGGAGATCGAATTCTATTCCGTCCGGAGATTTATAATTATTTTTAAAAATTAATATTTTTACATAATTTGATATTTTTATAAGGACTCTTAAGTTGTGTTTGATTATCTTTTAATATCTCTTAATAGGTGTGTCTTTAATTCGCTCAAAATCACTGCCATGGGTTCTACAGTAGCAAGGGTATGGCTGGGAAAGAGGCAAATCCAAAGGCACAAAGTCAGATCTCTTTCTCTCCCCTCTGTTTTGATTATTTGTGGCTGATTTTGTTGATTTTTTTTGTTTGTTTATAATAGCTTTTGGAGCTAGCTGGGAATGCGGCGAGGGATAACAAGAAGACTCAGATAATTCTGAGACATATTCAGTTGGTTTGGGGAGGAGAGATAATGAAGGGAAGAAGATAGAGAAAAAAAGTTTTTTTTGTTGAAATTGAATATGCTGGGGTGGAGGGTTAAAATAGTAAAATAGTGTTATTCTGATTATTTGAAAAAATTAATTATCAAATAATATTTTTTTCATTCAGATACAATTTTACACAGATACTCTATATTATTCAGATATCTAAACTGTTCATATTTTAACATTCAATTTTATTAAATACTCCACCTTAGTCCAATTGGGGGAGGTGTGGTCAAGCTATTCAAGTAATGATATTTTGTCTTATTTTAATCATTAAAACAATTACATACCTTAATTGTTGACCAATTACATACATTTATTTTGACGTTTTCTGATATGTACTTAGTCAAGTCTCACCCGTCAAACTTTTTAATATAATCATTTATTTATTATGCAGGTTAATTTTGTTGTTTAATGATTTAACGAGGTGACAGATGTCGACATTAACAATTACAAAAATATTTCTCAATTTATATCAATTTAAAGTAATATTAAGTGTTACAAAATTTAACTTAAAGTAGTAGTACTTGTTTTTGACCCGAGGAGGTGCATTACAGTATGATGCTGATACTTGAAATTTGAAATGGGCGTGTGTGTATGATACGCGTTAACCTTGTGTCGGGTGCCTGCCGAAATTGTTGAATTTTATGGCGAGGACTGAAATATGTTCCAGGGCAGGGTCCAGAGTCCAGACCCTGTTGATCTTCTTATTATCACCGACCACTGTAGGGTCCTACATTCATTTAGAGTAGTATTTATTTGCAGTTACTCTTTTTATGGTTAAAAATAGTGGCATTTTTATTTTTAATCAGCAAAATAGTGTAACCAGATTCTATTTTTAAAATAATTTAACAACAAATTGGTACAATTTTATTTTTGGTAAAAAAAGGTACTTTTGTCAAAAGTATATACGACTATTTTATTTTTATTTTTGCTTCTGTCAATAGTAACAAAATTTAAAATATTCTCATATTTAATTAGAATGACTTTTACTTCACAACCAAACAAACAAACTGCATAGTAATCCATATGAGATGAAACTCTTTCATCTAAATAACTGGCATTAACCATCCAGCCTGGTTGTCTTGATCCAAATTTTGATATGATTTGAAGGCACATACATTAAAGGTCAAAATATCCTCTCCACAGTTAACAACTCACTATCAACAAATTGTGATCTTAGGACTTAGAATATGTAGGAATTTGGGAATGAGAAATTCAAACACTTGATGCTTTTATATTAAATTCAGAATGCTAAAATTGATTGTATAAGAAAATGAAATTGTTTAATGCACTCCATAATTTATTTTCCTGTAGACAGCGTAATTTTATTTTGAATTTCAGTCCTTAATTTATGTAATGTATGGTAGAGATGTTATTTGATCATTTTTATCCATAGCAAATACATGCTATGAATTATTTCTCACATATATATATATATATATATATATATATATATATATATACAACACTGATCCTCGTTCGGGAGCCCAGACAAATGCTGATACTGCATGCATATATTTTGTTATATGTATCCAAATCACACCAAAAACACTGTATTATGTAAAAAATCAAGTTCCATAAAAAAAAATTTAGTTATTTTAAAATAAAAGTAAAAAAAAAAAAAAAAAAGTCCGGATTTTGGTGGTCGGTCCGGTGGGACTGATCCGACCTCTCTCTCTCTCTCTCTCTCTATATATATATATATATATATATATATATATATATATATATATATATATATAGTCAATCTTAAGTTCACCGCTTATCTAACATACTTTGTTCACCCCTTTAGCGATGGACCGGACGACGATTCGGTCCGTCGCTATATAGAACTGTCGCTATATGTTGTCCGTCGCTAAAAGCTAAGACGACGGTTCTATATATAGCGACGAACCGAATCGTCGTCCGGTCAAGATATGTTAGATAAGGGGCGATCTTAAGATACAGACCGTATATATATATATACACCTCTTTCTTTAACTTCGGTTATAGGGTTAAGAGATATACGATTAGAGAACCATAAAATGATCTTTTGTGTATAATCATGCATAATCTCTAGATTGTTATCATATCAAAGCCCATAGATAGGCAAAATAATACAACCTTGCACAGTGGATTATAAGCACAAAAAAGGAGTTTATTTATCATCTTCATTTTCTTCTATATAACACAAGTGAAATAATAAAGCATCAATATATATTCTTTTTACTTCTATTTCTATCAATCACAAAGAACACTGACAGCAGCAGATATGAAAAATCTACAACTGATTCCTACTCATTCACATTGTCTATAACTCATAACACCAAAAAAGAGATAATTTACTTCAATTCAATGTCTGGAATTTCCATCAATTGAAAAAATAGCATATTATTGATCTATATCTGATATATTTGTTTGAATGATTTTGTAAGCAGGAACAAGTATAAATATTTCTTTCACTATTGCAGCACTAGTGTTGAACATGCAATAAATATACTTCTTTTCAATTTCAAAAGAAGCAGAAAGGTATCTATAATCTTTCTGGCAGCTCGGAACTCGAGTAAACTACAGACCGTCAGCTCGCATTAGCAATTCAAAGACCATTCCTTATCAAAGTTAAGCCATTTGATGTAGTATTTGGCTTAAAAAAATTCTGAATTCTGATATTTGGACTTCTAGCGTCAAGTTGATTTAGTAGAGCCACTAAGCTTAGGGTCCATTTGGTAGTACACAATCTCTCCAGAATCACTAACATAGTGGTCTTGTTTCAAGCTTTTAGTTAAATCTCCAATAAGGTGAACAGGTAGAGGACTTGATTTCTTTGGATCCCTGTAGTACTTGCCCAGCACCGGCTTAGCTGCCTTTGTCTACAAGTATTCATGTAAGAAAATGCACATTATTAAGAG
Source organism: Panax quinquefolius (assembly GCA_020205615.1). Taxonomy (NCBI): domain Eukaryota; kingdom Viridiplantae; phylum Streptophyta; class Magnoliopsida; order Apiales; family Araliaceae; genus Panax; species Panax quinquefolius. The sequence goes on from CM035152.1 coordinate 166,778,535, forward strand.
TAAATATGTGGAATTTCATGACAGAATATACATCAGAGTTGCTTCAGAAAATATTTTCATATAGTATTGGAAATACTTACTGCTTCCACTAGGTGATAGTGCGGAATCTGAGGAAATAGATGGTGTATCACATGGGTGCCAATATCATGGTGGATGTTGTTAATCCACCCATAGTCACGATCAATAGTTGTTAGTCCTCCCCTCAAATAACTCCATTCCTATACAAGAAAAATTAACTTTATTAATAAGATAAAGAGTCCTGCTATACATTGCAAAAGTTTCCAGCCGAATTATAACTGCGACGTATGTTTACACATAGGATATGTAAGAATTAAAAAGAGTCTCACTTTAATTTATTATATCTTATCGCATACACTTCCAAGTTGGTCGCAATTCAACTTCGAAATATTTGTTGACATGTATATCATTTTCTTGAGATAATTGTCAAGTTCTAAGCATAACAAGAAAAACTTTATTTTATTTAGACCGGTAGGCAAGCAAAACTTTAATTGATTCGTCTACGTTTCTTCAACAAAATTTATGATATTGTGTAGCGAAATCAACATGGAAGTCTCGTCAACAAATTTGGTGGATATCACTTTCTTATTTAAAAGTTGTGTGAAATACTCGAAAACAACTTTTTTCTCATTCCAATTATATTACAGAAACAACCAAAAACAACCAAGACCAAAAAAGTAAAAGATAATTGAACGCATATAAGTATGAAATCAATACCTTTCCACGATACCAGGGAAGTTTTTCTTCATGACCATGGTGATGCAAGTAAGTAACAAAATCAAGCCACATAACAAAGCCCTGAACAAAGTCAAAAAAGAAAATCCCGTAAATAGGTAAGAAAAGCCAACCTAATTTTCTATTAATTTTTCTTCTAATTATGTATGAATCTGAAACTAAGCCCCATGATACAAAAAGGTTTGAAATTTACCCAGTATGGGACACCATAGAGTTTCAACATTTGAATTGGACCGAGTACAAAGGACATCCCCACAAGCAAAGCAGCCATTGCTGTCCAACATAAAGTTGAAGTGATAACATCTTTCTTTTCATTGGTGACAAATAAGTCGCTGTTTGGATCAAAGTGAGAACCACTCTTCCCTGGACTCCTACCCCACTGTAAAACGGTAATCATCAGAAAATTATACATAATTCTCTACATTAATTTATTTATTCAAGAACTAGGAATTTTACCAGGTAAAAAGGATATGCAAGCATGGGAAAGGGCACAGTGAACCTCAACATTCGTGTCACAGTATCCAAACTCTTGAAGATTTTCTCAGGCAACTGCAAACATAGAGAAGAACCTAAATCTTTTAAGCCTAAAAAATGTATAAACTAACCAATAACAAAAGAACATGAAACAAAACAGTGAATATGTGAGAAGAGGAAAAAAACTAACCGGATGCCATGACTCATCCTTTTCAACATGGCCGTGGTTCTGATGATGAGTCCTATGACTAATTCTCCTGCAATACCAATAAAGTTTTTTTTCTCTTAATCATGAAATCTTCTAATGCTTAAAGCTTGCAAATAATGCAGGTTGCCTAATGAATCTAAACTATTGTTCTATATATTGTATAATCCAAGGGGGAAAATGGTTGTGAATTCGTCAGAGCATACCATCCATGATAGGGCACAAGAATTGAAGAATGTAAAATATGTCCAACCACACTATTCAACTTGGGATTGTTTGAAAAGCTCCCATGGCCACTGAAAATTGAAACAACTAATAAATAAACCAAAACAAGCAAAAGGGTATTCAAACTAAGCATCAATTCAAACACAAAGGCCAAAATACACAAGGGTTGATAGAATTTACAAAAATAAATAAAATCTAAACAGAGAAGATTGTAATTACCAATCATGGCCAAGAACAAAAAGAGCCCAGAACATGGTACCCTGAGCAGCCCAATAAAGAGGCCAAACAAGCCAGTTGTTTAAATAAGCTGCAGCAGCTGCCAAACCTAATACAACAGCAACATCCCTAACAACATAGCTTATAGACCTCCATGGGTCTTTTACCCAACAATGCTTCGGAATTGCGGCTCTAATTTCTGCCAATTTGAACGGGGGAGGTGCACCAGGGTCGAATTCACCTTCACTCTCAACCCCTTGAAAACCATCAATTCTCTCCCTTCTCTCATCTGCATCCAAAGATGGAACCTTGAATGGGGCACTCACTTTCAGTGCCCAGTTTCTATCTCTGGAAAACCAGGGTGGAGAACAAATTGTAGGGAATTTTGGATCTGTAGATTTGGTTTTTGAATGTAAAAATCTGATCTTTGATGGGTTGGTGTTCTTGGCAGAGATAAACCCAGCTCTGGGTAGGGAAAAACTTTGAGGCAGAGGCCTAATGCCACATTCCGACAATACCCAACTCGCCATCGGAGACCCAAATTGGTGTTTTACAATAAAGTTTCAATTTTGGGTCTTCCTCTAAACCTAGACAGAAAAAGGAATGAAAGAAGGTGAGAGAAAATATCTAGTTGAAGATATAATACGAGAAAAGAAATAGTAGAAAATGATGGAAATCTAACGATTGGTTGTTTTCCCAATTTCTCTCTCTTGCAGTCCTGAGAAATCTCTCTCTCCTTCTTTCCTCTGTTAGAGTTTGAACGAATCTCTCCGTCTATTTATACAACCCAACTGAGGTTTCTGTAGGGTTTAACTAGTTAGTTAAATAAGGAAAGTTGGTTTCTGATGGTATTCTTGAATCTTGATATTAGACGGTGGTCTGTTTGGTCAATGAGAAATTTGTTCTCCAAATTTTGATGAAAAGTGTGTTGAAAAATATTGGCGAACTTGTCATTATTAAGAACTAGTCGCGACCGCACACGCAAGGTGTACATTATGCGGATTAAAATAAAAAATTTATAAATTTAAAGATGTAAATAAGAAGATATAAAAAATTAATATTAAAAAATAATAATCTATCTAACAAAATACAACTGATTTTGAATTTCTCACTCATTTTAATAAATCATCTGGGCCGTCCAAAGTTTGATGTGATGCCCCCAAAATAAATATACATCACCTATTTTGAATCGTCAATAACATAGTACAGAAACAACTATAACTTTATTAATACAGCATGAAAACTATGAGTTTAAATACATATATTACCGTTTAGACAATATTCACACCCAAATAAGTCCTCATTACAATTATTGGTATATTATTTTACAAAAATAGTGAGGACTATTAAAACAACTTTCTAGAATCATCATTCCACATTTTGGCTAACTCGCTACATTCTCGCCTCCCAGGAAAAAAAATGGAACAAAAAGAAAAAAGGGTGAAAGCTCACTAGCCCAAAGAAGAATATTATGACTAAGATAATATAGAACAAATTATCGTTAGTCTTCAACAGGAAAAATCGATAAAATACAATAGATAACAAGTTTCGGATCAATATTTGCGATTGGAAATAATAATTCATAGATGAGTTACGTAGATAATGAAATCTACTATTATCTATGAATTTAAAAGTTCATCATCAATATTTTATCCTCAGAACATTAATCAATATTCATCTTGAATCAAATATTCAATTTCAGACTTCTGTGCCAAAAGATATTCATCATTGGTCATGTTCATCTCAACATACGTTCATCTTGCAGACTACTGGCAAAAAGATATTCATAAGAAAATCATTAATCTTTGACTATGCGCTTAAAGATATTCAAGAATATCATCATTTAGGAATGAGGATGATGAAAAATATTTTAAAGAAAAACGAATCCAAAATTGAAACAAAAGAACAAATATTAAGGATTCGATTTTAAATAAATTAAGTTCAAAAATACTTCATTAATAATTATAATGAAGTAAAATTCAAGAATGATCAAAACATGGATACAATCAAAGCTAGTATCCATAATAGATATTTTGGACAAAAATGAAAATTTAATTTTTCCGTGAATAAAGGCCAGATTCGTGAATAGTGTCGATACGTGAATAAAGGTCGATACGTGAATAGTAATCCCTACACAAAAGTTCTAAATTTGATTAAAAGTTCAGATCAATATCTTGAAGATAATGATATTGAAAGAAATAATATCATATATGAAGAAAATAACATCCCTTACCTTGAAAAGAAAAGACAAGATCTTACGACTAGAATATTGGATATAAGATCAAGAGAACTTGCACCGTATAACAACACTTAAAGTATCAAAATACTCACAAGAATACGCTCGATAATATAGAGAGAGAAAGAGAGAGAAAACTTTAGTTTCTGGTGTGATTTTCAATTCTAACCTAAGCACCCTATTTATAAGAAAATGCTTAGAACACCAAAGTAGAAAATTTAATATAATAATATTATTTTTACTCAACATTCTTACGCACACCTAAGTGGAAAAAAACGTGTGCAAGTGAGGCCCATTAAATGAAAAAAACGTTTTTCTTAATAAACAAAATTAAAACTTCCAAAATTAATTATTTCGGAACTTCAATAATTCATAATAAATAGCCTTTTGTCAAAAAAATTCAAACCTTATGTCTTTTCATAGGAAATTCCATTATCTACAACTTTACAGAAGAAAGTTTTTCCAAATTCCAAACAGAAATTGACCAAAATTCATAAATGGGCGATTTTACAGGCTATAATCAAATTTCAATCAAGAAATGGGATCCACCGACATGTTTAACATGTTTTAAATATTAATTGTAACAAAAATACTCCTCCTCATATACTCATATATCCCACATTCATTCAAAAATATCACCATTATTATATTATTAAAATATAATAATATATTTAAATGAATTATTTATCGTAAAAAGATAAATAACAATTTTTCAACAATTGTCACATTAAAATTTTCTCCATCTATATCCACATAAAATAAATATTTTCCTTATCATATAAATCAATAATTAATTATTCACAAATAATATTACGTAATCACAATATCGATAACTCAGGCGAGCTCCAGAAAGAGGGACTTTCCTATAAAGATTTCTCTTTCTGGCGCGCAATTAGGTGACCAAACCTCTCTTTGTATGTAACTTTCTAGACATTGCCAATAATGTTATCTAATAATATTATTCAAATAATATGAATTATTGATCCGATAATGAAAATATCGTTGTGTAGTGACAATTATCAAACAACAATAATATAAAATATCAATGTAGCAATTATTAAATCAATAAAATAAAATATTGAATAAAGAATTCATCGTAATAATTATTGAGTAATGCCTTCCTACTTAAGAGTCAATAATTGATGAAATACCGTGTGCTTCTTGTATTTTAACCAACGGGTATTCCAACAAAGATTAATCAGAATAACTACGCCTGCTATTTATAAACAACTTATACTGCTGTTTTCTTCATCCAATCGCTTTCAAGTTATGGGCCCACACAAGGCTTTTTGCCGTCATACTAATATTCCCGACAAAGAAGAATATTCCACCACCAAACTAATATTCTCTCGATAAAATGAATATTTTATAACCACTTGCATATTTAAAATATTTCATGATTTTACCCATAACTAACCACTTTAATCAAATCAACCCTTACTATTTCAAAATAATAAATAGAGAAATTTGATTTTATTTATAATAAGTTGGGGTCTTACAACCTCCCTCCTTATGAAATTTCGTCCTCGAAATCGACGACATATCGCACTGGTGTTTGAAAAGGTGAGGATATCTCGCTTTCATTTCCATTTCCAACCCTGTGTCATTTCCTCAATAAGACGGTTTCTCCACAAAACTTTAACTTGTGGTATGACCTTTGTACATAAGACATGCTCCTTCCTATCCAAGATCTTGACAGTACCTCCTCAGACGTTAAGTCTTATTATCTCATCCTATTTCTAACTCAATAACGTGGTTCGGTCTTTCACATATTTACTGAAGCACGATATATGAAAAATATTATAAACACGAGACATACTTGGAGGTAATGCAAGTTTATAGTCTACATTTCCTACTCGGTCAAGAATATGAAATGGACCAATAAATCGTGGATTAAGCTTTCCTCTCTTCCCGAATCTTGTAACTCCCTTCCATGGGGCAACACGCAACAATACATGATCCCCAATACTAAATTCCACGTCCTTTAGATGAAGATCCGTATAACTCTTTTGTCGATCTTGAGTCGTTTGTATACGTTGTCGAATCATTTGGATCTTTTCCGTAGTCATACGTACCAACTCGGGTCCCAACAATGTTGCTTCACCCACCTCATCCCAACATATTGGAGAGCGACACTTTCTGTGACGCCCCCAAAATTAGGTATACATCACCCATCTTGGGTAGTCAGATACATGGTACAAAATTTAAATACAACTTACTAATATAACTGTCGTGTACAATACGACATAAACTGTGAGTTTGAATACAAATATTATCTACTAGAGATTATACAAACTCAAAAGGAGTCCTCATTACAATTATTATCACACTATTTCACGTAATAGTGAGGACTACTAATGCTATCCTCTCGACCATTACTCCGCTCCCCGACTCGTCCCCAAATTTATATTCTCATTTCTCAAGAGAATAAGGTGAAAGAAAGGGTGAGCTCAACTAGCTCAAGAAGAAATATTATGACTAAGATAATGCATAATAAATTATCATTAGCTACACAACAATGTTAAACCGATAAAATATAATGAACATCAAGTTTAACTACAGTGAACCAAAGAATCCATTAAAAGAGTCAAGTAGAAAATAAAATCTACTATTTTTATGATTTAAAAGGTTTTTCATCATCATTATATATTTGAGACTCAAACTTTAATAAATATTCCACATCATCGAATCACCCCGCACTACTACGGCCAAGGATATTCTTTAGTATCACAACCACAATTATTCATGCACTACTACGGCCAAGAATATTTGTGTATTCATTAATGGTCATGATCATGCCAACAATCGTCCATCAATGCACTACGGGCCATCGAGGATTTTTACCACATCATTTGTAACATTACTACCATGATTACACCGAATAGTCTCTCGGTCATAATCATACCAAGTCCATCTACGCACTACGCACCACGATGACTTTCAACATAATATAAACATGAGGATGATGACAATGATATAAGAATTCAATAAAACAAGTTCAAGAATTAATTTATCTAGGAACCAATAAAATCCAAAATGTCAACATGACATCGCTTTGTAGAGTAAAATTCAAGAATATCGAGAAGAATATTTCCATGAAAGGATATTGGATGAAGCGCAAATATCAAGGATATTCCACTAATTTCATGGAGTATAGAAGTCAAAGTTTTAACCAATGGGTATAATAAAGAATGGAATAAAAAAGAAATCACCATGCATGCGATAGATCGCACATGCAAAGTTATTCCAATGTAATAATAAATAACAAAAACTGTGTCCGCCAGAAACGCACGCATGATGTGATATTCCAACAGAATAATAAAGAATGGAACCAGTCCCACAGAAACACATGCATGTGATGTTCCAATGTAATAATAATAAAGATTTTAACCAGTCCGGTGTAAAACACATGCATGGATGTTCCAATGTAATAATAGAAGAATGTCACCAAGTATAGGGTAAACCACGATACAAAAGTTATTCCAAATGTAATAATAAGAAATGGAATAACAACATTCTCTTCATGAATAAGAAAGAATAACACCCCTTACTTTTAGTAGGAGATTGAATATCGCAGAGAGTGTAGTAACAAAATACTCTTTTTTTATCTCTCTTATTCTCGCTTATACTTTCTCTCTATAGCTTGAATGAATTTGTGAAAAATAATGAAGCACTAGGCCTCTATTTATAGAAGATTTCTAGCTTAAGACCGCCATGTGAAAAGGCAAGTGGCTCGACGATTGGTGATGTGAAAAGAAAAGTGGTTCGACGTCAGAATGTGAAAAGCGACAAGTGGTTCGATCACTGTAATGTGAAACGACAAGTGGTTCGATGATTTCGTAATGTGAAACGACAAGTGGTTCGACTCGTAATATGAAACTAAAGTGGTTTGGACGTCGTAATATGAAACGCAAGTGGTTTGACGTCCGTAAAGGTAATTACTATCGACGAAGTTAATTACTATTCACAAAGGTAATTACTATTGACGAAGGTAATTACTATCGATTTAAGAGACTCTTAGATGATGACATATGGGCCCCCATAAAATAATCAAACTTACCACAAACGTCTCTTAATGAGACTCTTTATATACATCAAGGATTGAATAAATATTACCACAAATCATTTTATTTTTAATCAACACATATTTAATCTTTCAACAATTATTAATCATTTATAACTTGTTGTCTCAATTATTGATTTAATACTATAACATATTATACGATGATACTATGACAATAATTGAATCAATAATATAAGAGATATGATGCAAAGAATTATCAGAAAGTAATAATTGAGCATAATTTGAGTGACTTCTCACGTAAAGCATCAATAATCAATATCGTGTGCTACTATACAACTACGCCAGACATCGCATTTTTTTACTACCGGGTAGTTCAACAGCTTTTAACTGTAACACTTCTTTGCCGTTATTTTTATAGAAAGATAATTTTGTCATTTTCTAACTACGATAATACTTGGTTGTGGGGTCCACTAATGATTCGAGTCGTCGTATTTAATATTCCCCCACAAAAAGAATATTCCCCACCAAACGAATATTTTATAACAACTTGCTTACTTTGCAAAATTTATAAATATTACCCACAACTATAACTTTATATCAAATTTATTCTATAATATTCAAAAATAATATTTATAGAAAATTCATCTTTATTTATAAAAGTTGGGGTCTTACACTTTCGTCCATACAATGCTTCGAATGGAGCCATACCTATACTTGCTTGATAACTGTTGTTGTAGGAGAATTTCACCAATGGTAAATACTTATCCCAACTCCTTTTGAAATCTAGGACACAGAGTCTTAATAGATCTTCAAGAGTTTGAATGGTCCTCTCTAATTGTCCGTCCGTTTGAGGATGGTATGCCAAACTGAATCGTAAATCCGTGCCCATAGCTTTTTGCAAGCTAACCCAAAATCGTGAAGTGAATCTTGGGTCACGATCCGAAAATATGGATACTGGTATGCCATGCAATTTCACAATCTCATTTACATACATATGAGCATGACGTTCAAGGGAATAAGTCTCCCGTATCGGCAAGAAATGAGCAGACTTGGTTAATCTATCAACAATAACCCAAATAGCATTTATGCCTTGAGAAACCGTAGGAAGACCCGTAACGAAATCCATGGGAATGTGTTCCCACTTTCATTTTGGAATCTCAAGTGGTTGCAATGGACCCTTAGGCACTTGATGCTCCGCCTTTACACGTTGACAAGTTAAAAACCTCGAGATAAACTTCGCGATCTCTCTCTTCATATTGTTCCACCAAAATGTATGTCGAAGATCATGATACATTTTGGTACTTCCAGGATGGATTGCAAATGGTGTATTGTGTTCTTCCATCATGATGTTGTACTTTAAATCAGAGTCGTTAGGAACACAGAGTCTGGAGTGTACTCGAAGTATTCCTTCTTCATCGATTCTTGCTTCTGGAATAGCACCTTCATGTACTTTCTTCATCATATGCATTAGCTCTGGGTCTGTGGCTTGAGAAACTTTAACTTCATCGATTAAAGTTGGTTCTATGCGTATACTTGACATCATCGCACTCGTTCCTGCATATGATCTTCTACTCAACGCGTCAGCTACAACGTTTGTTTTTCCAGGATGGTATTAAATGGCGTGGTCATAATCTTTTAACAGCTCGAGCCAACGTCGTTGTCGCATGTTGAGTTCCTTTTGGGTGAAGAAATATTTGAGGCTTTTATGGTCTGAATATATCTCCTCTTTTTCTTCATATAGATAGTGCCTCCAGATCTTTAGTGCGAAAACGACTGCTGCCAACTCTAGATCATGAATAAGATAATTCCTCTCAAATTCTTTAAGTTGTCGCGAGGCATAGACTATGACTTTCCCACGTTGCATAAGAACACACCCTAACCCTTTGCCTGAAGCATCACTGTAGATAACAAATCCATCCGAACCAGATGGTATTATCAGAACGGATGCCGAAATGAGTCTCCTCTTGAGCTCTTGGAAACTCTTCTCGCATTCCTTGCTCCATACGAATTTTGTATCTTTCCAAGTCAGCTGAGTTAACGGAGTAGCGATTCGAGAAAATCCTTCCACAAATCTCCGATAATAACCAACTAAGCCCAAAAAGCTACGTACTTCGGTTACCGACTTCGGTTGCTCCCAACTTTGTATTGCCTCAATCTTCGTCGGGTCAACAGATACTCCATGTTTTGACACCACATGCCCAAGGAATGCTACTTCTTTAAGCCAGAATTTGCATTTCTTCAACTTGGCATATTGCTTATTTTCACGAAGCCTTTGGAGTACCAGCTTCAAATGGTGCTCATGATCTTCACGGCTTTTGGAATATATGAGGATGTCATCAATAAAGACAACAACGAACTGATCCAAATAATCATTGAATACCCGGTTCATCATATCCATGAAAGCCGCAGGAGCAGTAGTCAATCCAAAAGACATGACAAAGAATTCATAATGCCCGTACCGAGTTTTGAAGGCAATCTTTGGAATATCCTCAGTTCTAATCTTCAGCTGATGATATCCAAAACGAAGATCGATCTTTGAAAAGAATTGTGTTCCTTGCAACTGGTCAAATAAGTCATCAATACGAGGTGACGAATACCTATTCTTGATGGTGACATGGTTCAATTCTCGATAGTCAATACAAAGTCGCATACTCCCGTCTTTCTTTTTTACAAATAAAACAGGAGCACCCCAAGGAGATGTACTAGGATGAATGAAACCGATGTCCAACAATTCCTCGTAGTTGGACTTTTAACTCCTCAAGTTCAATAGAGCCATTCGATATGGGGTTTTAGAAATGGGCTTTGTATCAGTTCAAGATCAATAAAGAATTCAACTTCACGTTCGGGGGTAGATCGAGAAGTTCTTCAGGAAATACGTCAGGAAATTTACTAACAATAGGAATATTATTCAAATCGACGTGTCTTTATTCAAATCCATAACATGGGCTAAGAAAGCTTGACATCCATTTTTCAATAAACGAATAAATTTTATGTCTAGATATGATGTTGATTGATTTTAATGGTTTAGTTGCTTGAATTGCATACAAAGTTGGTTAGAAATATGAAAACTAACAACCTTACGAAAACAATCAATTTTGGCATGATGAGTAGTTAACCAATCAATCCCTAAAATCACATCAAAAGCAAGTATCTTTAAAGAGATAAGGTCAACAGGTAATGTGATGGTGCCAAATTGGATCAAACAAGATTTATAAACAGTGGATATGATGAAAGTTTCTCTTAACGAAGTCTCCCATGAGATAAATCAAAGTCTAATTTCCGGAGTTAAGTTTAAACGTTGAGCACAAGAGAGAGATAAATGAATAGGTAGCCCGGTATCTATTAAGGTATAAACTCGCAAGAATTTATGATTAGCTTACCCGTGATCACCTCGCTTGGGTTCCTCGCATTTTGACCGACCACGACAAACGCTTCTTCCAGAACAGATTGACTTTGACTTTTTCGGGGATGACCTTTTGAGTCACCGTCCCCCCTGGACTTGGTTTCGCTACTGTACAATCTCGAGCGATATGTCCTTCTTTTCCATAATTATAGCATACCTTGAACTGTTGTGGACAGTTTGGGCTAATATGTCCCTCTTTTCCGCATTTATAGCATACGACCAGTGGTCGTTCTCCTCCCTTAGAACCAGTTACTGCTAGCGCTGGTGTCTTCACATGGTCGTTGTTGAATCTCCTCTTTTTAAAATCTCCTCCCGACTCGCTTCTTCTATTCTCATGGCTATGATTACCACCAGAGTGGTTACCGCCTTTGTCCGTATTCTTCTTTCTCCGCTGGTTATCGTTGTTCTGATGACTGCTGTCACCAGTATGATCCTGGTTATGGTCCCTCGGTTGAACGTATTTCGTTATCTCGCTTCTAACAATTGAGCCCCATTGACAACATCCGAATAGAGAGAAAATTTATGAGAAATGAGATATCGACGACGCCGGGTTTCAAACCTCTCGTAAACATCCGTCATATACGTTCCTCATTCTCCACCAAATGAGGTGCAAACTCGGATAACTCGCAAACTTTGCCTCGTGATGGGACACCGCCATGTTATTTTGTTCCAATCTAATGAACTCCACTTCCTTCATATAACAAATACTTTCAGGAAAGTACTTGTCATTGAAAAGTTTCAAACGCCTCCCAAGACATGCCGAAAATGCGGTTGGATGGGTACGCTTTCATGATTCTCACCGAAGAATCGCTTTCATTACGGAACATAAAGGTGGAGAATGGAACCTTCATTTCCTCCGTGCATCCCAAGACATCGAATATCTTGGTGATTTGTTTGACCTAAGTTTCGCCTTTATCGGATCCCGCTTCCCCTGCACTCGTGGTCCCAACTCTTTGAATCTGCTTCGACCGTGACAAACCGTATGCGTTTTTATCATTTCCACTTGTATTTTGTACACGAGTCTCCTCGTCGATTTTTGCATGAACCGCAAAAAGCTTCTAAACATCCCGCTGCTCATCATCTCGCTCAATGGTGTTGTTTCACAAGAGGAACATTGCCACTGCTGCAGACGTTCTCCTCATTGGTGAGTAAAGCTATTTCACACGCCTCATTTACTCCACTTTTAACATTCTCGTTCGACATTCTCAAACATCGCCATAAAACAAGGGTTAATTAAAGAAATCAACATATCACATAATATTCCTATATATCGACTAACTAACAAATAAGCTTAGGTAGGACACACTAGCGAAGGATTTTACTCGCCTCCCTCCTAGTTCTATTCCCGATCTCCGCCAGAGATCATATCCCTAAGCTCGATATTAATCGTGACGCCACCAAAATAGGTATACATCACCCATTTTGAGTCGACAATAACATGGTACAGAAACAACTACAACTTTATTAATACAACATGAAAACTATGAGTTTAAATACAAATATTACCGTCTAGACAATATTCACACCCAAATAAGTCCTCATTACAATTATTGGTACATTATTTTACAAAAATGGTGAGGACTACTAAAACAACTTTCTAGAATCATCATTCCACATTTCACTAGAACTCGCTACATTCTCGCCTCCCCGAGAAGAAAAATGGAACAAAAAGAAAAATGGTGAGCTCAACTAGCCCAGTAAAGAATATTATGACTAAGATAATATAGAACAAATTATCGTTAGTCTTCAACAGGGAAAAATCTGATAAAATACAATAGACAACAAGTTTCAGATCAATATTTGCAACGGAAATAATAATTCATAGATGAGTTACGTAGAGAATGAAATCTACTATTATCTATGATTTTAAAAGTCCATCATCAATATTTTATCCCTGTAACATCAATCAATATTCATCTTGAATCAAATATTCATCTTTGAACTACAGGCCAAAGATATTCATCAGTTGGTCATGTTCATCTCAACACCTGTTCATCTTTGCACTACGGGCCAAAGATATTCATAAGAAAATCATTAATCTTTGCACTACAGGCCAAATTTATTCAGTGATATCATCATTTAGGACTGAGGATAATGAAAAATATTTTAAAAAAAACGAATCTAGTGATACAAAAGAACAAATATTAAAGATTCGTACTTTAAACAGTCCAAGTTCAAAAATACTTCATTAATAATCATAGTGAAGTAAAATTCAAGAATGATCAAAACATGGATACAATCAAAGCTAGTATCCATAATAGATATTTTGGACAAAAATGAAAATTTAATTTTTTTATGAATAGTCAGATATTCATGAATAAGATCAGATACGTGAATAAATATTATCGTGAATAGTAATCTCTCGACACAAAAGTTCCAAATTTGATTAAAAGTTCAGATCAATACTTTAAGATAATGATATTGAAAGAAATAATATCATATATGAAGAAAATAACATCCTTACCTCGAAAAAGACAAAGATTTTGATAGTAATACTGGATATAGTCTTTCAAGGAACTTGCACCGTATAAAGCAACACTCAAAGTATCAAAATACTCACAAGAATACGCCGATAATATAGAGAGAGAAAACTTTAGTTTTCGGTGTAATTTTCAATTCTAACCCAAGATCTTATTTATAGGAAAATGCTTTGTAACACCAAAAAAGAGAAAATTTAATATAATAATATTATTTTTACTCAACATTCCTATGCACACCTAAGACAACTGAATTCAGCAACTAACATGTGCAAGTGAGGCCCATTAAATGAAAAAAAAAATGTTTTTCTTAATAAACAAAATTAAAACTTCCAAAAATCAATTATTTTGGAACTTCAGAACTTTAATAATTCATAATAAATAGTCCTTTTGTCAGAAAAATTTAAACCTTATGTCTTTTCCATAGTAAATTCCATTATCTACAACTTTGCAGAAGAAAGTTTTTCCAAATTCCAAGCGAAATTGAATCAAATCTACAAACCAAGCGATTTTATGTGCTATAATCAAATTTCAGTCAAGAAATGGGGTCCACCGACATGTTTAACATGTTTTAAATATTAATTGTAATAAAAATACTCCTCCTCCTCATATACTCGTATATCCCACATTCATTGTAAAAATATTACCATTATTATATTATTAAAATATAATAATATATTTAAATAAATTATTTATCAGAAAAGATAAATAACAATTTTTCAACAATTGTCACATTTAAAATTTTCTCCATCTATATCCATATAAAATGAATATTTTCCTTATCATATAAATCAATAATTAATTATTCACAAATAATATTACGTAATCACAATATCGACAACCAAGCAGGTTCTGAGAGAAGAGGGGCTTTCAATAAAGATTTCTCCTCTTGGTGCGCAATTAGGTGGACCGAACCTCTCCTAGATGTAACTTTCTAGACATTGCCAATAATGTTATCTAATAATATTATTCAAATAATATGAATTATTGATCCGATAATGAAAATATTGCAGTAGTGACAATTATTGAAACAACAATAATATAAAATATCAATGTAGCAATTATTGAATCAATAAAATAAAATATTGAACAGTAACTACTGTAACAATTATTGAGTAATGCCTTCCTACTTAAAAGTCAATAATTAATGCAATACCGTGTGCTATTGTGTTTTAATCATAAAGTATTCCAACAAGATAACTCAGAATAACTACGCCATTATTTATAAACAACTTATACTTGTCGTTTTCTTCATCCAATCTTTCAGTTATGGCCTACTACAAAGGTCATACCATCGCATTTAATATTCCCCGATAGTAAGAATATTCCACAACCAAACGAATATTCTCCGATAAAAATGAATATTTTATAACCATTTACATATTTAAAATATTTGCGCATTTTACCCATAACTAAAAACTTTAATCAAATCAACCCTTACTATTTCAAAATAATAAATAGAGAAAATTTAATTTTATTTATAATAAGTTGGGGTCTTACATTTGATATAAATCACATCGTTCATGTAGTGCCAGAGGTACGGGACACGACTAGTAATAATACATTAAGTTATAGGGACGAAAGAATAATAAAAAAAGGACTACATTATACTAAACTTACGAAAAAAGCCTCCACAAAGGCTTGCTTGATAGATAGATTTATAATATAGATAAGTCTTAAATTTGTTTCGGTACCTTAAATTATGTGATATTTTTCACTTTGGTGATTTATTTTTAAATTTTTTCAATTAGATAATTGAACTATTGATTTTTTTTCACTTTTATCCAAATTAAATTGACACATCAGAAATTGCTGACGTGACCCCTTGAGTGGGGCCATATCCAGCTGATGTATATTTTAAAACCAATATTTCCACCATTTGTTAATTTAAATTGTTTATGTGACGCCCCCAAAATAGGTATACATCACCCATCTTGAGTCGCCAAATACATGGTACTAAATTGAAAATACTTGATTATTATACAACAAATGTAAAATACTTACAAAATACATCTTTGTGAGTTTTAATACAAATATTGTTATCTAGACAATATCCACACTCAATTTAGTCCTCATTACATTTATTATCACACTATTTAACGTAATAGTGAGGACTACTAAGACACCATCATCTCGGACCATCACTCCGTTCCCCGACTAGTCCCTGCTACGTTCTCATTTTCAAGAGATAAAAGTGAAAGAAAAGGTGAGCTAAACTAGCCCTAATAAGAAATATTATGACTAAGATAATGCGAGAATAAATTATCATTAGTCCTCAACAAATGTTAAACCGATAAAATACAATAGACATCAAGTTTTAAGCTGCGGCAATGAACATGCAATCCATTAAAAGAGTCAAGTTGAGAATAAAATCTACTATCTTTTATTATTGAAAAAGGTTTTTCATCACTTTTATCGTTGAGACTCGGCTTAATAAATAATCCACATCATCCCTGCACTACGGCCAAGGATATTCATTAGGGTCACGACCACAAATTATCCATACACTACGGGCCAAGGATATTTGTGTATTCATCAATGGTCATGATCATGCCAACAACTGTCCATCAATGCACTTCGGGCCAATGAGGACTTTTACCACATCATTTGTAATATTACGGTCACGATTACACTGAATAATCCTTTGTCATAATCATACCAAGTCCATCTATGCACTACAGGCTACAGATGACTTTCAAAAAATAATATAAATATGAGGATGATGACAATGATATAAGAATTCAATAAAACAAGTTCAACATGATACTTCTTTGTAAAGTAAAATTCAAGAATGCTCAGAAGAATATTTCCATGAAAAGATACTGGATGAAACGCAAATATCAAGAATATTCAACTAATTTCATGGAGTGTAGAAGTCAAAATTTTAACCAACTGAGTATAATAAAGAATGGAATAACAAAAGAAATCATCATGCAATGCAGATTGCATGGACAAAGTTATTCCATCAGAATAATAAATAACGGAATCAGGTCAGGCGTAATACGCACCGACAGGATATTCCAACATAATAATAAAGAATGGAATACAACAGAAATCACTATGCATGCGGTGCTTTCATAGAGCGACAAAAGTTATTCAATGAATACTAAATGATGGAAACCAGTCGGTGAAATTCACACCAACAGGATGTTCCAATGTAATAATAAAGACGGAACCAGTGCGGCGTAAAGCACAAACAAGATATTCCAATGAGAATAATAAAGGCGGAACTAGTCCCACAGAAAGCATGTACGAGGATATTCCAGCGTAATAATAAAAGAATGGAATACTGAGAAGAATTTCACTAAGTATAGGGTAGCAGCGTACAAAAGTTATTCCAACGAGTAATAATAAAGATGGAATAATAGAAGTTCTCTTCATGAATACAAAAGAAATAATACCCCTTACGTTAAAAGAAACTTGATATCAGAGTAGTGAAGTAACAGAATACTTTTCTTCTTTCTATCTATAGTTTCTCTTTCTAGAGTTTCAGTGAATTCGTAAGAAATAATGAAGGAATGAGCTTCTATTTATAGAAGAATGGAATGAATAGTAACCAATCTATGAACGGTCCAGATTGATTTACTTTAATCGGACGGTCCATATTTAAAGCAAAATCTTTTAAATAAAATATAATATATTCTATTTATAATCTAATAAAACGAATAACTTTTAAAAAGATTTTACTATACAAACACTATACAGGCACTATACAAACACTATGCATATTAAAATATAATATATTCTAATTATTTTCTAATAAAATGATAACTTTATAAAAGTATTACATTTATATAAAAAGATTTTATTATTAGCCTAATAAAACTAATAACTTTATAAAAGTATTCATTTTTTATAAAAGTTTTTCTGTTTTATTACGTTAATAATACGAATAAAACAAAACGTCATCATCATTATTATTATTCACACTATTAATCGACCAGGTCGTTCCCAGGAAAGAGGGGGCTTTCCAATAAAGATTTCTCCCTATTAGCGTGCAATTAGGTGACCAAACCTCTCTTTGGCAGAATTTCTAGACATCGTTAATAATGCAAATAATAAAATTAACAAATTCGTCATCTCAATTATTGATTTAATAACATATAAAATATCGATAATAATTGAATCAAACTGTGTGACTTCTCACATAAGCATTAATAATCAATCTTGTGTGTACTCTTATGCAACCACGCCAGACATTTTTTACTTTTACTACCAAAAGTAGTTCAACAAAGATCAACGGTAAAAGTTCCGCCGTT
Source organism: Panax quinquefolius (assembly GCA_020205615.1). Classification (NCBI taxonomy): domain Eukaryota; kingdom Viridiplantae; phylum Streptophyta; class Magnoliopsida; order Apiales; family Araliaceae; genus Panax; species Panax quinquefolius. The sequence goes on from CM035152.1 coordinate 166,796,807, forward strand.
ATTTTCATAAAAATATTTTTGTCGTTTTCTCAATCCGACAATAATTCTGTTGTGGGGTCCACCAATGATTGTGCCATCGTATGAATATTTCCTGACCAATCGAATATTATATAACAACTTGTGTACTTTGCAAAATTTATAAATATTACCCACAACTATAACATTATATCAAATTTATTCCATAATATTCAAAAATGATATTTATAGAAAATTCATTTTTATTCATAAAAGTTGGGGTCTTACAGTTTAATCATGGATAAATTTGACAAAGAAACTTTTCTTCTACATTAAAATAAAACAAAACAAATTCACAGACAGAATAATTCTCGGCGAATTGTAGAGCAGCGACCGGCTGGAAAACAAAAAGGCATCCAAATAGGTCGGGAACAAGATGCACTAGAATTCCATTTTCAGTCCCAATCATTCGTCAAACTGAAATAAAAAACCCATCTGACCATGTATAAAAAAATCGGTAAAAGAACATGAGTTCAGACCGGTAACTGGAGCAGGTCGTAAGACCAGAAACCCAAACTATAATAGACCTCTGGCAAAACCCCTGCACAAATCTAAGCCCAAATTCAACACGACTATATCCGCCTATCACATACCCAAATCACCAAAGCTCTAAACTAGATTTAAGATTAAGTGGGCCGATAGTGGAGGAGGATAGGGAAAATGACGGCCGGGGGTGGGATGGAGGATTCGGCAAAGGCTAAAAACACTCATAATCTGATCAAATCAAGAAGTCTGAAGGAGATAAGAACCAGATCTGGTTAGTATTGATGAGTGAGTTTTATACTCATAATTGAGTGCGTCAGAGCTTAATCTTTTAGTTGATTTTAAGTATTTGTGTCTATTCATGCATGTTTTATGTTGTTTTGTAGGAATTGGGACAAAAGTTACTTGGATCGACGTTCGGGGTGGCTAGATTCGCGTTTTCGGCTTGCCATTTATACAGCAGTCACTTCAGAGCCAATTGAGTATTGTTCCGTACCTTATTTTGAAAAACTTAAAGAATAAAAGTTGTAGATCTACGTCTCCTCTTTCCAGAACATCTTGATTTATCAAAATCGGAGTTCGGACGAAGAAGTTATGACCATTTTTCCAAAGGACGTCGAAGCAAAAAATGTCAGAAAATGGGGCCAGCGTCGGGGCGTCCATTTTAGGCCTATGCCCAGCTTCGAGGAACTGGGGAGCAGTGTTTGAGCATCATGCCCAGTGCTGGTTACTTGGATCGACGTTCGGGGTGGCTAGATTCGCGTTTTTGGCTTGCCATTTACACAGCAGTCACTTGAGCCAATTTGAGTATTGCTCTGGACCTTATTTCGAAAAACTTAAAGAATGAAAGTTGAAGATCTATGTCTCCTCTTTCCAGAACATCTTGAACTGTGCTTGGTTAGAATGGTTAACAAGCACACACGCACAACATGGGTGATGACAGGTTTGGATTGACTAATTGGTTATAGTTATGGACTTTAACTTGATTGGATATATTATTTGAGTATCATTGGTATCTTTGAGGCATGTTGTTATATATCATACTGATTTATTACTGGGTTCGTAGGTATATTAGGAAGTAGAACATGCATATGCATTCATGTAGTTGAGTTAGTTTGTTTATTTTTAGTTCTTTTGTGTTTTTGCTTGAGGACAAGCAAATGTTTAAGTTTGGGGGTCTTTAATGAGTTAGTTTTATACTCATAATTGAGTGCGTCTGAGCTTAATTTTTTGGTTGATTTAAAGTATTTGTGTCTATTCATGCATGTTTTATGTTGTTTTGTAGGAAATGGGACAAAAGTTATTTGGATCGACGTTCGGAGTGGCTTATTCGCGTTATTCGCGAATAAGCCACTCCAATTTGGACAAAAGTTATTCGCGTTTTCGGCTTATCATTTACACAGCAGTCAATTCAGAGTCAATTTTAGTATTTCTTGGACCTTATTTCGAAAAACTTAAAGAATGAAAGTTGTAGATCTACGTCTCCTCTTTCTGGAACATCTTGAATCATCGAAATCGGAGTTTGGACGAAGAAGTTATGGCCATTTTCCCAAAGGACGTCAGAGCAGAAAATGTCAAAAAATGGGGTCAGCGCCGGGGAGCTGGGGAGCAGTGTTTGAGCGTCGTGCCCAAAGGCTAGGTGCTTTGAGGATGGGCTTAGTGCGGCTTGGACGCATTTGCAAGTAATTTTGACACCTTTTTGACTCCAAATTGGATTGAGTTTGTTCTTAAGCTAAAAATTAGACTTGTAACCTATAAATACATGATGTAAGGCATAAAATAAAGGGAGATTACATAGATTAGACTAGATAAAACACTCCATTAGATTAGAATATAAACCCTAGTTCTTAATTAGCCATTGGAGATTGAAGCAAATTGAAAAACACTGGAGATCAAGAGCAAGAGCAAGATTTGCTGACAACAGATTCTTTTCTCTTCTCTTATCATACTTTTATCTTTTAATGTCTATTTAGTTGTGGATTCTTGGTTTTAATTCATTAATGATGAACTAACTCTTTTATTAAGATTCCAATTGAACCTTTTATGTCTATAAATTAGTTATTTAATTTATTCCAATTATTTGTGTCAAATTGAATTGTTTATCTTGTCTTAAGCCTATTGATTAATTATCTGATCAGTAATTACCTTGTTACTCTGTAGAAGGAATTGAAAGAGGAATTCTAGGTAGAAGCTGGGCGGGCATGATATCATGTGACTTAGTTATTTGCAAAGTGAATAATTAGGTTTGTGAATTGAATGGAAATATCATTCACCGCACGTAACATATAAGGAATTGGGATTGAAAAGAGTTTAATTCAATTGTTTTGCATAGGAATATAACAAGATTAATCTGGATTAAATAGAAGGCAATTGATCACTTGGAAAAGGACTTTTGGCATTTGAGAATTCATGTTAACAATTTAGTAGACATAAATATTGGGATAATTGGATAATTGATTTAGAGTTCATAATTGGGGATATTGAAGTCTTAATCCTTATTTACCTGAATTCAATCAAATCTTAGTTTTGTTTATTTGCTTTCTTTTAGACTAATCTCTTTTAATTGTTTAATTTAGTTTTCTTAATTCGGAAAATCACGATTTGAGATTGTTTAAATAAAATTAGTTTGGTTAAGAATTAGTACTTGGTAATTTTTATTAAATAATTCCTCGTGGGAACGATACTCTACTTTCACTTTATTACTTGTTAACCATGTATACTTGCACGTATTCATTGATTGCGAAATCGATCAACAAGTTTTTTGCGCTGTTGCTGGGGAATTAATTTAATAATTATTTACTAATATTAATTTTAATCAAATTAGTCTTAATTTAAACATTTTTATTTTTATTTTTAATTCTCTTCTTATATTTCTCTCATTTTAGGTACCATGGATGACTTTGAGTATCAATGGCCATACACGTTCATGGCTCAACCAAGGAAAATAGGGATTGATGGATTTAATACATTTTCTATAGAGCCAATACAAATTGAGGCAACTTCGAAGACGTTGGAGGTTATCGCAGCCCAACAGAGTCGAAGGATGGCAAGAATGACTCAGCCAATGGAAACAAAGATTGACGGACTCACGAGACTTTCAAAGATTAAAGACACAGTGTCCATGATAGCTAAGAATATAGAAACATGGAGTCCACCATCCACGCAACAAGTTTCTGCATTATCAGCACAAATTGAGACACTTTTGAAGATGGTCAACGCTTTTGAAGCACAACGTCATCAAAGTGTGACGGTTACTTGTGATTATTGTGCTGGAAATCATATGAGTCATCAATGCACCATCGCGAGCCTAAGACAAGTATGGTGGTGATTACCCCAATAATTATGTCTATCCCAACAACTATTATCAGGATTGGGGGTATCGCCCGGATTTTTCATGGAGTAACAATCAAGCTCAAGATCAAGCGCCGAGATAACAAAACACATCCGGATTCCAAAATCAGACTCAACAACAACCAGAGAGGAAATCAAGTTTGGAAGAAACCTTGGAGAAATTTATTAGAGCTTCTGAAAAAAGAACGAGGAACAAGACAAAGTATTGAATCAAGTAGAGCTAAATGTGAAAAGCCAAGGTGTTTCATGGAACCATACTCATCAAGATCAATTTTATGCTCCAAGTCCAACGTACCCACCGGATTTCTCGTGTCCACCTCCACTACAACAGGAAGAACATTCAAATTTGGAGGAAGCTTTGTCCAAGTTCATAGCTTCATGTGAGGAGAGGAGGATTAATCAAGAGATATTGAGTCAAAATTTTATGAACCAAACGGAACAATTAACCAATGCCTCAAACATTTGTCCTCAAAACACTTGCCTCTATGACATGGATGACGAGACTGATGATGAGCCCGAACCAAATCTGCAACCGGATGTGCCAGCTGATATAGATGTTGAAAGAGAGGAAAGAATTAGAGACCAAGAAAAGGAGATCGACAAAGATTTAACTTTGAGTACCAACGAAGATGAGCCAATTTTGATAGTGTCCCATGTACCTTCTCCACCAAAGTTCAAGAATCCGGGCAGTTTTGCAAAACCATGCCCAATTGGAAGTCATGTAAATCGGCAAAGCCCTTGGTGACGTAAGAGCTAAAAGATCTGTTGTGGAGTCATGGTGGGATGAAAAAGAGAAGATAAAGGAAGATTCCATTATGTTTATTAAGCTTCAATGCCCTAATCTGATCATCGACATAATGGAGGAAACACCTAGTTGTTGGACGTTCTTAATAGGGAACCTATCTATAAAGAGCATGCTAGGAGACTTTAATTCTAGGGTCATTACTAATGGGAACCTCCTAAGAGAGACATTATTACTGATGGATGGAGGATTCCTCAATTTTCGTAGGGGAATTGGATAGAGAATTGAAGAAGTCAGGCTGAGACTATAAAACAAGCGCTTATTGGGAGGCAACCCAAGTTTAATTTTTATTTTTAGTTTTTATTAGGTTTTATATTAGCAGTTTTGAATTTGCATTTTTTTTAGAATTTAATAAAATTGCTTCTATCATGGTTTTACAGGTTATTCAAGTCAAATTCAAGTGTGGTGCCCAATTTGTTCCATGTGCCTAGCATATTCTCCAAACTTAGCGGACAAGGAGGAAGATTGTTATATTTTCAGGGAAGTCCTCTGCTTTAAATTTTTTTATTTTAGTCATTGAGGACAATGTCTAGTTTAAGTTTGGGGGCATTTTAGTGTCGTATTGCATATAGTTAGTTATCTTCATGGTAGTTATTTGCATATTCATATATGTGTTGCATTAGTATGTGTTCATGTAGTATAATTGCATTTTTTTTTGCATGAATCTGTGTGATCGGTTAGTGTGGTCTTAGTTCGGCCTATGATAAGATTGGTTTTGCATGTTAACTTGAACAAGATTGATAATTGATGATGAGTTCTAATTTTAATCATGATGATAATCTGAGTTTTGTCTTAAACTTATGTAAGGTTAGCACTTAAAGTTTAACTGTTTGAATCCACTTTGTTCAAGGGTTTCATAATTTGTTTCTGAGGGAAAATCTTGGTTAAAATTTAAGGAAATTAGTGAACTGGCAGTAAAGGTTGGAATGACGTAAAAGTTTTAGTTTGGGGGAATCTATGGGATATATATATATATATATATATATATACAAAATGAAAATGAAAAAAAAGGGAAAAAATGAAGAAATGAAAAAAAGAAGAAAAAATCCAGAAAAAAAGAAAAGAATAAACACCGTGGCATGCTTGTCTAGTTTTGTGGCCTTTGTTACTTGAGTAAGTAAGCCCGATGGGATTGTCTTTACACCTAGCGCCCTACCGTCGGAGTACTCTTCTTTATAAGGTAAGGGATATTTTTTTTTTTATATTCATGAAGAGAACTTCTGTTATTCCATTCTTTATTATTCTGTTGGAATAACTTGTATATGATTTCTACCCTATACTTGGTGAAATTCTTACATTATTCCATTATTTATTATTCTCTTTGGAATAACTGTCTATCTGCAATACTGCATATCATGGTGAAATTTCGTTGTTATTCCATTCTTTATTATTACATTGGAATATCCTCACATTTGTCGCTTTTACGGACTCGGTTCCTTTCTTTATTATTCTGTTGGAATATCACGTCATGCATGCGTTTTATCTTGGGACTCGGTTAAAATCTTAATTTTTTACTGTTGGAATATCCGTCTGCATGCATTTTACTGTGGGACCTGGTTCCGTTATATATTATTCTGTTGGAATAACCTGTCCATGCGAAGTACATCATGCATGGTGATTTCTTTTGTTATTCAATTCTTTATTATACTCAGTTGGTTAAAGTTTTGACTTTTATTGTGAGACCACAGATTTTATAAATAAAGATTTAAATTTCTCGAAATATTTTTTTGAATATTATGGTGTGGATTTGATATAATGTTATAGTTGTGGGTAATATTTATAAATTTTGCAAAGTATGCAAGTTGTTGTATTATATTCGATTGGTCAGGGAATATTCTTTGTGTTGGGGAATATTAAATACTACAAGACAATCATTGGTGGAACCCATAACGAAATTATCATCGGATTGAGAAAACGACAAAAATATTTTATTGAAAATAACGGCGGAAGTTTTACAATTAATCTTGTTGAACTACTTTCTTAGTAAAAAGTACGATGTCTACGCGTGGTTGCATAGTAGACACGGTATTGATTATTAATGCTTACGTGAGAAGTCACTCGGTTTTGTTCAATTATTGCTATAGTAATTGTTCAGTAGTATCTCACGTTATTTGATTCAATTATTGTCGATATTTTATATATTATTAAATCAATAATTGAAATAGCAGAGTTATTAATATTATAAATTACAATATTAACGATGTCTAGTAAGTTACGCCAAGGAGAGGTTTGGTCACTTAATTGCGCGCCAATAGGGAGAAATCCTTATTGGAAAGCCCCCTCTTTCCTGGGAACGACCTGGTCGATTAATATTGTGAATTATAATAAAGGTGATAAATGTTGTTAAAATTATTAATGTGATTTTTATGAGATATTTGTGTAAGTTTTGCTTATTTTATGAATCTCCATTTACCTATTTTTTAAAATAATCGGTAAAAATTATTTAAAGGTGGGGCCCACATGTGGGGCCCATATGTGTTGAAAATCTAATTTTAGAATTGGGGGTGGAAGAGAAATACATATAGGGGAGGGAGTTTATGTATATAAGGTTGTTATGTGTGAGTGTGTATATATAATATAATATGTGTGTGAGTGGGAAGTGGGAAGTGGTGGGGAAAAAGAAAGGGTGAAAGTGATGTGTGTATGATTATAGTATATATGTTTATTATGTGAGTGGGAAATGATGGGGGAATGGAGTTGAATTATAACAGAGGTAGTTAGTATTATATATATATATATATATATGTTTATAACATGTGGGTTTATATATATATATATATATATATATATATATATATATTATATTTTGTCTTGCTTTGTTATGATTGGTTGAAGGTTTGACAATTTGAATATGTATATCAAAATTTTCATCCGCGAGTCTTTGAATTATTTCATCTGTGAAGAAATCCTTACACAGTTCTTTTCCATTCTCCTATAAATAGAAGCTCATTTCTTCATTATTTCTTACAAATTCACTGAAACTCCAGAGAGAGAAATTATAGATAAACTATAGAAAAGTATTTTGCTACTTCCCTACTCTTATATCCAGTTCTTTTACGGTAAGGGGTGTTATTTCTTTTGTATTCAAGAAGAGAACTTCTGTTATTCCATTTCTTTATTGTTCTATTGGAATAACTTTGTATACGAGCTATCCTATACTTGGTGACATTCTTCTATTATTACATCTTTATTATTCTATTGGAATATCACATGCATGTGTTTTACACCGGACTCGGTTCCATTATTTATTATTCCGTCTTTATTATTACATTTGGAATATCACGTACATGCGTTTTTACGCCGGACTCGGGTTCCATTATTTATTATTCCGCACTTATTATTCTCATTGGAACATCACGCGGTGTGAATTTCACGACCGGTTCCGTTATTATTATTACATTGGAATAACCTCGCTTTATCATGAAGAAACCGTGCATGCATGGTGATTTCTTTTGTTATTCCATTCGTTATTATACTCGGTTGGTTAAAATTTTGACTTCTATACTCCATGAAATTAGTGGAATATCCTTGATATTTGCGCTTCATCCAAAGATATTTTTCATGGAAATATTCTTCCGAGCATTCTTGAATTTTACTCTACAAAGAAGTATCATGTTGACAATTTGGACGTTATTAGTTCTGAATAAATTAATTCTTGAACTTGTTTTTATGAATTCTTATATCATTGTCATCATCCTCATGTTTATATTTTTTGAAAGTCATCTACGTATTCAGTAGTGCATAGATGGATTTGGTATGATTATGACCGAGGATTATTGATTGTAATCATGATCGTAATGTTATAAATGATGTGATAAAAGTCCTCGTTGGCCCGTAGTGCGATGATGGACGATTGTTGGCATGATCATGACCATTGATGAATACACAAATATCCTTGGCAGTAGTGCATGGAATTTGTGGTCGTGACCCTAATGAATATCCTTGGCCGTAGTGCAGGGATGATGTGGATTATTTATTAAGTCGAGTCTCAAATGATAAAAGTGATGAAAACCTTTTAAAACATAAAAGATAGTAGATTTTATTCTCTACTTAACTCTTTTAATGGATTGCTTGATCCACTGCAGTTAAACTTGATGTCTATTATATTTTATCAGTTTAACATTGTTGAAGGCTAATGATAATTTATTTTGCATTTTCTTAGTCATAATATTTCTTCTTTGGGCTAGTTGAGCTCACCCTTCTTTCTTTATTCTCTTCAAGAAGAAATGAGAGCGTGATTTAGACGAGTCGGGAACGGAGTGATGGTCCAAATGATAGTATTAGCTAGTAGTCCTCACTATTCTGTTAAATAGTGTGATAATAAATGTAATGCGGACTTTTTCTGAGAGTGGATATTGTCTAGAAGATAATATTTGTATTAAAACTCACAGCATGTATTTTGTCGTAATATACACGACTGTTGTATAATTTAGTTGTATTTGAATTTTGTACCATGTATTTGGCGACTCAAGATGGGTGATGTATACCTATTTTGGGGGCGTCACATTTATACTCAATGAAATTAGTGGAATATCCTTAATATTTGCGCTTCATCCAGTATCTTTTCATGGAAATATTCTTCTGAGCATTCTTGAATTTTACTCTACAAAGAAGTATCGTGTTGACAATTTGGATGTTATTAGTTCCTGAATAAATTAATTCTTGAACTTGTTTTATTGAATTCTTTTATCATTGTCATCATCCTCATATTTAAATTTTGTTGAAAGTCATATGTATTTGTGGTAAGCATAGATGGACTTGGTATGATTATGACCGAGGATTATTGATTGTAATCATGATCGTAATGTTACAAATGATGTGGTAAAAGTCCTCATTGTCCCGTAGTGCATTGATGGACAGTTGTTGGCATGATCATAACCATTAATGAATACACAAATATCCTTGGCCCGTAGTGCATGAATAAATTGTGGTTGTGATACTAATGAATATCCTTGGCCGTAGTGCAGGGATGATGTGGATTATTTATTGTTTGAGTTCCAAATGATAAAAGTGATGAAAACCTTTTAAATCATAAAAGATAGTAGATTTTATTTTCTACTTGACTCTTTTAATGGATTCTGTGACGCCCCCAAAATAGGTATACACAACACCCATTCTGAGTCGCCAAATACATGGTACAAGAAACAAACTACAACTTCAATAATACAAATGTCGTGTGAAATACTTATAATATATACTGTGAGTTTAAATATAATATTGTCTTCTAGACAATATCCACACGCAAATAAATCCCCATCATAATTATTGATACATTATTTTACAAAAATGGTGAGGACTACTAAACAACTCTCTCTAGAACCTTCATTCCATACCCCGACTAGTACTCGCTACATTCTCGCCTCCTGAGAAGAAAATGGAACAACAAGGAAAAGGGTGAGCTCAACTAGCCCAAGTAAAGAATACTATGACTAAGATAATATACAACAAATTATCGTTAGCTTCAACAGGGAAAAATCTGATAGAATACAATAGACAACAAGTTTCAGATCAATATTCGCAGCATGGAAATAATAATTCATATAAGAGTTACGTAGAGAATGAAATCTACTATAATCTATGAATTTAACAATTCCATCATCAATATTTTATCCCCGTAACATCAATCAATATTCATCTCGAATCAAATATTCATCTTTGCACTACATGTGCCAAAGATATTCATCAATCCATCCATGTTCATCTCAACACTGCTCATCTTTGCACTAAAGGCCAAAGATATTCATCATCGGTCATGTTCATTTAAACACCGCTCATCTTTGCACTATGAGGCCAAAGATATTCTTCAGAAATCATTCATCTTCAGCACTACTGAAAAGCCAAAGATATTCACTAATATCATCATTTAAGATCGAGGATGATGAAAATATTTTAAAGAACGAATCCAATTGAAACAAAATGACAAGGATTAAGGATTAAGGATTCAGACTTTGTTTTATCCATGTCCAACAATACCTCAAAAATAATCATAGTGGTGTAAAATTCAAGAATGATCAAAACATGGATACAATCAAAGCTAGTATCCAAAATAGATATTTTGGACGAAAAGAAGAAATTTTATTTTTCGATGAATAGTGCCGTATACGTGAATAGTGCCGTATACGTGAATAGTGCCGTATACGTGAATAGTAACTCCGACACCAAAAGATAGAAATTCCATAAAAAAACATTTTCACGCTTCATGAATAGTACTCGTGAATAAGTAACTCGTGAATAAGAACTCGTGAATAAGAACTTCGTGAATAGTAACTCATGAATAGTAACTCATGAATAGTAACCCCGACATGAAAAAGTTCCAAATTTGATAAAAACTTCAGATCAACATTTCAAAGATAATGATATCAAGAAATAATATCATTACGAAAAAAAATAATATCCCTTACCTCAAAGAATCAAGATTTCTAAGGAAAGGCTCAAGTGATGCCGAATGAAACTTGTAGATTTAATAAAGAACTCTCAAAGTATCTAAATACTCACAAAATACGCTCAATAATATAGAGAGAAAAGAGAAAACTTTGTTTTCGTGTGATTTTCAATTCTAACTTAGCCCTCTATTTATAGAAAATGATAATTACCAAGGCAGATTTGACCGCCACCGATGGCTTTTACTCGCTACTATTGCCACCCACCACATTTGAAATAAAATTCAGCACATTTCTTCACCAACCACAAGTGGGGCCCACTCAATTCTAGAATTTTCCACCAAAATCAATTATAAACCTAATTTCCGAATCCGACACCTCTTAAAATTCACAACAAATCATTCGCATGCATTTTTAACGGCTCAAAATTTGTGGACATATACTCAACTTATGTATGTATAACATACCCAAAATTACCACAATCCAACGGTCGGATTAAAAATTATAACCCCATAATATATCTCAAAAACCCCGATTTGATTTTTAACACCTCAAATCCGATAAAAATATCGATAAAACACCTCAACATTAATTCCTTCATTAATAACCACATAAATAAATCCATCATTTATATTCATATAAAATAAATATTTCCTTATCATATGAATCAATAATTAATTATTCTCAAATAATATTACGTAATCACATTTATGACAACCAGTCGCTCCTCAGAAAGAGGGGCTTTTCAATAAGGATCTCTCCTCATCGGGCGCCGCAATTAGGTGACCAAACCTCTCCTTAGATGTAACTTTCTAGACATTGCCAATAATGTTATCTAATAATATTATTCAAATAATATGAATTATTGATCCGATAATGGAAATATCGTGCAAGGACAATTATTGAACAACAATAATATAAAATATCAACGCAAAGAATTATTGAATCAATAAAATAAAATATTGAATAAAGAATTCACCGTGGAAAATTATTGAGTAGTGCCATCTTACGTAAGGATCAATAATTCAACAACATCGGTAATACCGCGGTGCCATCGCGGCAACCACGCCAGACATCGTATTTTAACCACCGGTATTCCAACAGCCTTTATTCAGAATAACTACGCCCGTTATTTATAACCACCCAAACTTTGTCGCTTTTCCTCATCCAATCGCTTTCACATGGGGCCCACACATGGTCGCTACTGGTCATTGCATTTAATATTCCCGACAAAGATTTAATATTCCACCACCAAACGAATATTCCCAGACAACGCATTTAATATTCCACGACCCAAACTAATATTCCCGACAAAAATGAATATTTTATAACCACTTGCTTATTTTGAAATATTTATGTATTTAACCCTTAACTATCCACATTAATCAAATCAACCTTACTATTTCAAAATAATAAATAAAGGAAATTCCTTTTATTTAAAAAATTTTGGGGTCTTACAACCTCCCTCCTTATGAAATTTCGTCCTCGAAAATCGACGACGACTGGTGTGTTTCAAATGGTGAGGATACCTCGCTTTCATTTCCGCTTTCCAATTCCCTGTGTCATTTCCTCTATAGCATGATTCCTCCACAAAACTTTAACTTGTGGTATGACCTTTCATGCAGAGGGACATGCTCCTTCCTATCCAAGATCTTGACAGTACCTCCTCACACGTTAAGTCTTCTATTATCTCGTCCGGTTCTAACTCAATAACGTGGTTCGGTCTTTCATATATTTATTAAGTACGATATGTGAAACACATTATGAACACGAGACATACTTTGAGGTAACGCAAGTCTATAGGCTACATTTCCTACTCGGTCAAGAATTTGAAATGGACCAATAAATCGTGGATCGAGCTTTTCTCTTTCCAAATCTTGTAACTCCCTTCCATGGAGCAACTCGCAACAATACATGATCCCCTACATTAAATTCAACGTCCTTTCGATGAAGATCCGTGATAACTCTTTTGTCGATCTTGTGTCGCTTTGTATACATTGTCGAATCATTAGTCATACGATTAACTCGGGTCCCAACAATGTTGCTTCACCCACCTCATCCCAACATATTGGAGAACGACATTTTTGTCCATATAATGCTTCAATGGAACCATGCCTATATTTGTTTAATAACTATTGTTGTATGAGAATTCCACCAATGGCAAGTACTTATCCCAACTTCCTTTGAAATCTAGGACACGAGTTTTAATATATCTTCAAGAGTTTGAGTAGTCCTTTTCGATTGCCCATCCGCTTCGAGGATGGTAAGCCAAACTAAATCGCAAATCCGCGCTCATAGCTTTTTGCAAGTTAACCCAAAATCTTGAAGTGAATCTTGGGTCACGATCCAAACTATGGATACCAGGCATGCCATGCAACTTCACAATCTCATTCACGCATATACTAGCAAAACGCTCAAGGGAATAAGTCTCCGATCGGCAAGAAATGAGCAGACTTGGTTAATCTATCAACAATAACCCAAATAAGCATTGATGCCTTGAGAAACCGTAGGAAGACCCAGAACTAAATCCATAGTAATGTGTTCCCACTTCCATTCCGGAATCTCAAGTGGTTGCAACGGACCCTTAGGTACAAGATGCTCCGCCTTTACACGCGCTGCAAGTTAAACACATCGAGATAAACTTTGCAATCTCTCTCTTCATATTGTTCCACCAAAATGTATGTCAAGATCACGATACATTTTAGTACTTCCAGGATGGATTGCAGAAATGGCGTGATTGTGTGCCTCCATCATAATCTTGTACTTCAAATCGAGTCGTTAGAACACAAAGTCTAGAGAGTGGACTCAAGTATTCCTTCTTCATCAATTCTCGCTCGAATAGCTCCTTCTTGACTTTCTTTCTTCTTCACGACGCATCATCCGGCCTATGGTTTTGAGCAACCTTAACTTTTTCTATTAAAGTTGGCTCTACATGTGATACTTGACATCATCGCACTCGTTCCTCGTGATATGATCTTCTACTCAACGCGCATCACCACCACGCTCGCTTTTTCCAAGATGGTATGGTTAGAATATGTGTTAAATGAGTCGCCTCTTGAGCTCTTGGAAAATCTTCTCGCATTCCTCGCTCCATACGAATTTTGTATCTTTTCGAGTCACTAAGTTAACGGAGTAGCGATTCAAGAAAATCCTTCCACTAATCTCCGATAATAACCAACTAAGCTTAGAAAACTACGATTTCGACATCGACTTAGGTTGCTCTCAAATCGCGTGACTCATATCCCAATCTTGGATAAAGACGTCACAATGACACCTATCGCTTTTACTATCGCATCTAATATGACGCCCCTACAGAGAGTCTCGCTTCGGTGAATTCCACAAAGGAAGTCACAAGATAAAGGCTCGTGCACCAAATTTATAGTTGAATTTTTAACTCTCAAGTTCAATAGAGCCATTCGATATGAGATTTTAGAAATGAGTTTTGTACTGGGTTCAAAGTCGATACAAAATTTAATATCAAAGCTTTGGGAGTAAGCCAAGAAATTCTTCAGAAATACAAGCAGAAAAATCAATAACAACATGGGAATATTATTCAAATCTGACGTGTCTTTATTCAAATCCATAACATGGATTAAGAAAACTTGACATCCGTAATAAACGAATGACTTCATGGCTTGATATGAAAATGTTTGATTACAATGGTTTGATTGCTTGAATTCGAATAACAAGTTGCTTAGGAATATGAAAACTAACAACCTTACAAAAGCAATCAATTTGGCATGATGAGTAGTTAACCTTAAAATCACATCAAAAGCAAATATCTCTATAGAAATAAGGTTAACAGGTAATGTGATAGTGCCAACCCGAATCAAACAAGATTTCTAAACAATGATGTAATGAAAGTTTCTCTAAACGGATTCTCCATAAATAGGTCAAAGTCTAATTTCTCCGTAGTCAAGTTCAAACGCTGAGCGTAAAGCAAGAGAGATAAAAGAATGGGTAGAATCCCAGATTCTAGTAAGGTATAAACTTCGCAAGAATTTATAATTAACTAACCCTGCTAACTTCGCTCGGTTCCTCGATTTTGACCGGCCACGACAAACGCTTCTTCCAAGAACCGCTGACTTTTGACTTTTCGGGACATCCTTTTTGAGTCACCATTCACGCCGGATCTGGTTTCGATATCGCATAATCTCGAGCGATATGTCCTTCTTTTCCACAATTATAGCATACCTGGAAGGCTTTGAACAGTTTGATTTTATATGTCCCTCCTCTCCACATCTCGTAGCATCTAACCGGGCGATCGTTTCTTCCCCTAGAATTTGTTGATGGTGCCGATGTTGTCACGCGACGCCTTTCCGCCATCGTTAAATCTTTCTTTTTAGATTCGACATCTCTTTCCATAATATCAACGCCGCAGCAGCTTTTTTACCCACGCATCACTCATTCTCACTGCTCGCTTATTTCTTCTTTCATTTCGATTCCAAACTTTATCATCTTATACTCGCCAAAGAGTGCTTCGCTCAAGCATCACGATATCGGGTAACACAAGCTTGAATCGTTGCATCCTTTTACTCCACGACCGCTCGCGCAATTTTTAGCCTCGCTTCTTCTAACTCATGAATACGATTTTGCAATTCTATATTTCGATCATAAAATACCTCTAATAAACTTTCTTCGTGTATTTCTTCTTCCTCTTCTTCCTCACTCTCATTTGCTACCTCTGCGATTATCTCTGTGCAACTATCAATTCTTCACTCACCACATGGATATCTCTAATTCTTCTTCACTTCGACATCACATTATCCCGGGTTCGATTAGAGGTGTCTCCACGATCTCATTCACTCCATTGTTAACGCTCAAAGCAGCCCATTCTAAAAAAAACTATCATAAAACAAGGGTTAATTAAATAAATTAACAAATCACATAATACCCCTATAATATGACCAACCAACAAATAAGCTTAGGTAGGACACACTAGCGAAGGATTTACTCGCCTCCCTCCTAGTTTTATTCCCGATCTCCGCCAGAGATCATATCCCTAAGCTCGATATTAACTGTGACGCCCCCAAAATAGGTATACACAACACCCATTCTCGAGTCGCCAAATACATGGTACAAGAAACAAACTACAACTTCAATAATACAAATGTCGTGTGAAATACTTACAATATATATCGTGAGTTTAAATATAATATTGTCTTCTAGACAATATCCACACGCAAATAAATCCCCATCATAATTATTGATACATTATTTTACAAAAATGGTGAGGACTACTAAACAACTCTCTAGAACCTTCATTCCATACCCCACTAGTACTCGCTACATTCTCGCCTCCCCGAGAAGAAAATGGAACAACAAGGAAAAGGGTGAGCTCAACTAGCCCAAAAGAAGAATACTATGACTAAGATAATATACAACAAATTATCGTTAGTCTCCAACAGGAAAAATCGATAGTAATACAATAGACAACAAGTTTCAGATCAATATTCATAATGAAATAATAATTCATGTAAGAGTTACGTAGAGAATGAAATCTACTATAATCTATGAATTTAATAAACCATCATCAATATTTTATCCTCGTAACATCAACTAATATTCATCTCGAATCAAATATTCATTTGCACTACATGTGCCAAAGATATTCATCAATCGGTCATGTTCATCTCAACACTGCTCATCTTTGCACTAAAGGCCAAAGATATTCATTCATCATGTTCATTTAAACACGCTCATCTTTGCACTATGTGCCAAAGATATTCTTCAGAATCATTCATCTTTGCACTATGTGCCAAAGATATTCACTAATATCATCATTTAAGACCGAGGATGATGAAAAATATTTTTAAAGAACGAATCCAAAGTGAAACAAAATGACAAGGATTAAGGATTAAGGATTCGTACTTTGTTTTATCCATGTCCAACAATACCTCAAAATAATCATAGTGGTGTAAAATTCAAGAATGATCAAAACATGGATACAATCAAAGTTTAGTATCCAAAATAGATATTTTGGACGAAAAGAAGAAATTTTATTTTTTCGATGAATAGTACAGATACGTGAATAAAGGTCAGATACGTGAATAGTGCCGAGATACGTGAATAGTAACTCAGACACCAAAAGATAGAAATTCCATAAAAAAACATTTTCACGCTTCATTAATAGTACTCGTGAATAAGAATCGTGAATAAGAATCATGAATAAGAAACTCGTGAATAGTAACTCATGAATAAGAACTCATGAATAGTAACCCATACATGAAAAAGTTCCAAATTTGATAAAACTTCAGATCAATATTTCAAAGATAATGATATCAAGAAATAATATCATTACGAAAAAAATAATATCCCTTACCTCAAAGAATCAAGATTTCCAAGGAAAGGTCAAGTGATGCCGAATGAAACTTAGATTTAATAAAGAACTCTCAAAGTATCTAAATACTCACAAAATACGCCAATAATATAGAGAGAGAAAGAGAAAACTTTGTTTCGTGTGATTTTCAATCTAAACTAGCCTCTATTTATAGGAAAATGATAGCCTCACCAAGGCAGACTTCGACCGCACCGATGGCTTTTACTGCTACTATTGCCACCCACCACATTTGAAATAAAATTCAGCACATTTCTTCACCAACCACAAGTGGGGCCCACTCAATTCTAGAATTTTCCACCAAAATCAATTATAAACCTAATTTCCGAATCCGACACCTCTTAAAATTCACAACAAATCATTCGTGCATTTTTAACGGTTCAAAATTTGTGGACATATACTCAACTTATGTATGTATAACATACCCAAAAATTACCACAATCCAACCATTCGGATTAAAAATTATAACCCCATAATATATCTCAAAACCCCTGATTTGATTTTTAACACCTCCAATCCGATAAAATACTGATAAAACACCTCAACATTAATTCCTTCATTAATAACCACATAAATAAATCCATCATTTATATTCATATAAAATAAATATTTCCTTATCATATGAATCAATAATTAATTATTCACAAATAATATTATGTAATCACATTTACGACAACCAGTCGTTCTCAGAGAAGAGGGGCTTTCCAATAAGGATCTCTCCTCTTCGCCAAGCAATTAGGTGACCAAACCTCCTTAGATGTAACTTTCTAGACATTGCCAATAATGTTATCTAATAATATTATTCAAATAATATGAATTATTGATCCGATAATAGAAAATATCTTGCAAAGTTGACAATTATTGAACAACAATAATATAAAATATCAACGCAAGAATTATCGAATCAATAAAATAAAATATCGAATAAAGAATTCATCGTGGAAAATTATTGAGTAGTGCCATCTTACGTAAGGATCAATAATTCAACAATACTGCAATAATACAAAGCATCGCTGCAACCACGCCAGACATCAGATTTTAACCAACCGGTATTCCAATGCCTTAATTCTGAATAACTACGCCGCTATTTATAACCACCCAAACTTCATTGCTTTTCCTCATCCAATCGCTTTCGCTAGCATGGGCCCACACATACGGTTGCTGGTTGTATTTAATATTCCCGACAAAGATTTAATATTCCACGACCAAACGAATATTCCCGACAGCATTTAATATTCCACGACCAAACGAATATTCCCGACAAAATGAATATTTTATAACCACTTGCTTATTTTGAAATATTTTATGATTTAACCCTTAACTATCCACATTAATCAAATCAACCCTTACTATTTCAAAATAATAAATAAAGGAAATTCCTTTTATTTAAAAAATTTTGGGGTCTTACAGATTGCATATTCATTTGTAGTTAAACTTGATGTCTATCAGATTTTATCGGTTTAACATTGTTGAAGACTAATGATAATTTATTCTCGCATTATCTTAGTCATAATATTTCTTATCGAGCTAGTTGAGCTCACCCTTTCTTTCACTTCGTTCTCTTAAGGAAATTAGAACGTAGTCGGATTTAGTCATGTGACGCCCAAAATAGTATACATTACCTATTCCGAGTCGCCAAATACATGGCATGTAATACAAATACAATCTTTAATATACAACAAGAAAGTCGTGAGTTTTGATACAAATATTATCTTCTAGACAATATCCACTTTAATAAGTCCTCATTACATTTATTGTCACACTATTTAATGTAATAGTGAGGACTACTAATACTATCATCCGGACCATCACTCTATTCCCCGACTAGTCCCGCCACGCTCTCATTTTCAAGAGAACAAAGTGAAAGAAAGGGTGAACTCAACTAGCCCAAAGAAGAAATATAATGACTAAGATAATGCGTAATAAATTATCATTAGTCTTCAACAATGTTAAACCGATAAAATACAATAGACATCAAGTTTAAATGCAATGAACACGCAATCCTTTAAAAGAGTCAAGTAGAGAATAAAATCTACTATCTTTTATGATTTAAAAGTTTTTTTCATCACTATTATCACTGGGACTCAAATTTTAATAAATAATCCACATCATCCCCGCACTACGCCAATGATATTCATTAGTATCACAACCACAATTTATCCATGCACTCACGGCCAAGGATATTTGTGTATTCATTAATGGTCATGATCATGCCAATAATCGGCCCATCAATGCACTACACGGCCAATGAGGACTTTTACCACATCATTTGTAATATTACTACCATGATTACAATCAATAATCCTCGGTTATAATTATACCAAGTCCATCTATGCACCACAGCCACAGATGACTTTCAACAAAATATAAATATGAGGATGATGACAATGATATAAGAATTCAATAAAACAAGTTCAAGAATTAATTTATTCAGAACTAATAACGCCCAAATTGTCAACCCGATACTACTTTTCAGAGAGTAAAATTCAAGAATGCTCGTAAGAATATTTCCATGAAAAGATATCGATGAAGCGCAAATATCAACGATATTCCACTAATTTCAAGGAGTATACTTTAACCAACCGAGTATAATAAAGAATGAAATAACGAAAAGAAATCACCATGCAATGCGGATTGCGCATGGACATGTTATTCCAATGTAATAATAAATAACGAGAACTGTGTCGTGTAAGACGACCGAAGTGTGATATTCCAAATGTAATAATAAAGAATAGAATAACAAAAGAAATCACCGTGCATGCAAGATTTGATGTAGACAAAGTTATTCCAATAGAATAATAAATAACGGAACCAGTCCGGCAGAAATGCATGCATGTGATATTCCATCGTAATAATAAAGACGGAACCAGGTCCGCCAGAAACGCACAAACAGGATATTCCAATGTAATAATAAAGAATGGAATAACAACAGTAATTTCACCATGTATGCAGATTGTGATGTATATGTTATTCTAGCAAAATAATAAATAATGGAATAATGTAAGAATTTCACCAAGTATAGGGTGGCATCATGATACAAAAGTTATTCCAACAGAATAATAAAGAATGGAATAATGAAGTTCTCTTCATGAATATGAAAAAATAATACCCCTTACCTTTATAAAGAAGAGTAGATCAGAACCAGAGGGCGGGGATATCTCGGAAGAAACTCAGACCACGCTCAAAGCTTTCTTAAACGCTTAAAGAAATACGCCAAGATAGAAGAATAATTCTCTCTACGCTTTTTTCTCTAGAGTTTCAAAGTGAATTCGTAAGAAATAATGAAAGAATGAGCTTCTATTTATGAAGAATGGATGAATAAGAACCAATCTATGAACGGTCGAGCATCGATTTACTTTTAAAACCAGACTATCCGTATTGGTTTAAAATAAAATATAATATATTCTATTTATAATATAATAAAACTAATAACTTTTAAAAAGATTTTACTATACAAATACTATGCGGACACTATGCAAATACTATGCGATAATAAAATATATATTTTAATTATCATCTAATAAAAACTAATAACTTTATAAAAATATTACATTTTATATAAAAGATTTTACTATTAGCCTAATAAAACGAATAACTTTATAAAAGTATTATTGCTTTTATATAAAAAGTTTTTTGTTTTATTACATTAATAATAATAATAAAACAAAACTTCATCATCATTATTATTATTCACACTATTAATCGACTGTGTCGTTCCTGTGAAAGAAGAGGGCTTTCAATAAGGATTTCTCCCTATCGAGCGCCGCAATTAGATGACCAAAACTCTCCTTGGCGTAACTTCTAGACATCGTTAATGTTGCAAATAATAATATTAATAACTCGTTATCTCAATTATTGATTTAATAATAATAAAAAATATTGACAATAATTGAATCAAATAACGTGAGATACTATGCAACAACCATCAAGCAATAATTGAACAAAAGCGGAGTGACTTCTCACATAAGCGTCAATAATCAATACTGGTAGTGCTACTACGCAACCACGCCGTATTCTCAGATTTTTAATAACTTTGGTTGTTTCAGATTAACAGTAAAACTTCCGTAGTTATTTTTAAAAAAAATTTTTGTCGTTTTTCAATCAATCCGATAATAATTTCATTGTCTTGATCCAATTAATGATTGTCTTGTCGTATGAATATTCTTTGTTTAAAACGAATATTTCCCGACCAATCGAATATTATAAACAACTTGCGTACTTTGTAAAATTTCTAAATATTACCAACAACTATAACATTATATCAAATTCATTCAAAAATAATAATTATAGAAAATTCATCTTTATTCATAAAAGTTGGGGTTTTATAATCTCCACTTCTTATGAAATTTCACCCTCGAAATTAGGGTACGTACCTGGTATGTCGAAGAGGTAAGGATACCTTGATTTCATTTCAGATTCTAACTCCCAGGTTATTTCCTCAACATCGTGGTTCCTCCATAAAACTTTAACTTGAGGTATAACCTTGGAGCGTGGAATATGTTCCTTCTTATCTAAGATTTGAATAGGAACCTCTTCATACGTTAAATCTTCCATTATTTCATCCGGTTCTAACTCAATAATGTGGTTTGGGTCTTTCATATATTTACATAACATGGATATATAAAAAAGGTTATGAACACGTAGACATACTTGGCGCAGAAACGAGTCTATAGGCTACATCCCCTACTCGATCGAGGATTAAAATGGGCCAATGAATCAAGGATTGAGCTTTCTCTCTTTCCAAATCTCAGAACTCCTTTCCATGGAGCAACACGTAACAACACATGATCTCCAATATCGAATTCCACGTCCTTTCGATGAAGTTTAACATAACTCTTTTGTCGGTCTTGTGAGGTTTTTCTACGTTGTCGGATTGTTTGAATCTTTTCCGTAGTCATACGTACCAACTCCAGTCCCAACAACGTTGCTTCACACACCTCATCCCAGCATACTGGAGAACGACACTTTCTTCCATACAACACTTCGAATGGAGCCATGCAAATGCTTGCTTGATAACTGTTGTTGTAGGAAAACTCCACCAATGGTAAGAACTTGTCCCAACTTCCCTTGAAGTCAAGGACACAGAGTCTTAATAAATCTTCAAGTGTTTGAATAGTCCTCTCTGATTGCCCGTCCGTCTGAGGATGATATGCCGAACTAAATCGTAAATCCGTGCCCATAGCTTTTTGTAAACTAACCCAAAATCGTGAAGTGAATCTTGGGTCTCGATCAGAAACTATGGATACTGGCATACCATGCAGTCTTATAATCTCGTTTATGTACATACGAGCAAGACGTTCAGGTGTATAAGTTTTTTGTATTGGTAAGAAATGAACAGACTTGGTCAATCTATCAACAATAACCCAAATTGCATCTATGCCTTGAGAAACCTTGGGAAGACCAGTAACGAAATCCATGATAATGTGCTCCCACTTCCATTCTGGAATTTCAAGTGGTTGTAATGGACCTTTTGGTACCTGATGCTCCGCCTTGACTCGTTGACACGTTCGACACCTTGAGATAAACAGCGTTATCTCTCTCTTCATATTGCCCCACCAAAATGTATGTCGAAGATCATGATACATTTTTGTTCTCCTAGGATAGATTGTAAACGGTGTGTTGTGCACCTCCATCATGATTTTATACTTTAACTCAAGGTCGTTAGGAACACAAAGTCTGGAGTTGACTCGAAGTATTCCTTCTTCATCGATTCTTGCTTCCGGCATAACACCTTCTTATACTTTCTTCCTCATATGCATCAGCTCCAGGTCTGTAGCTTGAGCAACTTTAACTTTATCGGTCTGTAGCATGAGCAACTTTAACTTTATCGATTAAAGTCGATTCCACTTGTATATTCGCCATCATCACTTGGGTCCCTGGAGTTTTTATCTCTATCTCCATCCTTTGCAAGTCATACAAAATGGGCCTTTGCGTTGACAATATCGCACTCGTACCCGCATATGATCTTCTACTCAATGTGTCAGCTACCACGTTCGCTTTTCCAGGATGGTATTGGATGGTATGATCATAATCTTTCAACAGTTCAAGCCAACGTCGCTGTCGTATGTTTAGTTCCTTTTGAGTGAAGAAATATTTGAGGCTTTGATGATCCGTAAAGATCTCCACTTTATCCCCATACAAGTAATGCCTCCAAATTTTAAGTGCGAAGACAACAACTGCTAACACTAGATCATGAGTAGGATAATTCCTCTCATATTCTTTGAGTTGTCAAGAGGCATAGGCTATGACTTTCCCATGTTGCATGAGAACACATCCTAACCCTTTGCATTCAAGCATCATCAGATGACAAATCCTCCGTGCGGATGGTATTGTTAGAACAGTCTTTGAAATGAGTCTTCTCGAGTTCTTGAAAACTCTTCTCACATTCCTCACTCCAACCAAATTTTGTATCTTTCTGAGTCAATTTGAGTTAAGGAGAAGCGATTCGAGAAAACCCTTCTACTTAATCTCGATAATAACCAACTAAGCGAGAAAGCTACGTATTTTGGCCGACGATTTAGGTTGTTGCCAGCTTTGAATGGCTACAATCTTTGCCGGGTCAACAGATATTCCATGACTTGATACCACATGCCCAAGGAATGCTACTTCCTCAAGCCAGAACTCGCATTTCTTTAACTTGGAATAAAGCTTATATTCACGAAGCTTTTGGAGTATCATCCCCAAGTGTTGCTCATGATCTTCACGGCTTTTGGAATAAATAAGGATGTCATCAATAAAGACGACCACAAAGTGATCCAAATATTCTTTGAATACTCAGTTCATCATATCAATGAAGGCAACAGGAGCATTAGTCAATCCAAAAGACATGACTAGGAATTCATAATGCCCGTACCGAGTTCTGAAAGCCATCTTTGGAATATCATCGGTTTTAATCTTTCCATCATTATTGAATCTCCTCTTCTTGAAATGTCCATTCTTATTGCTTTGGCCATGATTACCACCGAAGTGGTTACCATTTCTGGCATGTTGATTCCCTCCACGCTTATTGTCACCGCTCGATGATTTCAATTATCACTAGTATTATCATTTTCATTTACCGCTTCTTTTGGTTGGGTTGACTCATTATCACGCTCCAATAATCGAGCCCTATTAACAACATCTGAATACAAACACAGTTTATGAGAGATAAGATATTAACGTATCTCGGGTTTCAAACCTCTTAGAAACATTCACGTCATTCTCTCCTCATTATCAACCAAATGGGACGCAAACCGGGATAACTCGGCAAACTTGGCTTCGTACTGCGACACGGTCATGTTGTTTTGTTCCAGTTTAATGAACTCTACCTCTTTCATGTGATGAATAATTTTGGGAAAGTACTTGTCGTTGAACAGTTCTTGGAACTTCTCCCAAGACATCTTCAGTGCGGCAGGTTGAGTACGCTTTATAGATTCCCACCAGTAATCTGCCTCTGCCCGCAACATGAAGGTGGCAAAAGGAACCTTTTGCTCCTTGGAGCATCCTAAGACATCAAATATCTTGTTGATCTGCTTTATCCACGTCTCCGCCTTAAGTGGTTTGGCTCTCCAAAAAACTCCGGTGGTCCCAGTTCCTTGAACTATTTAGCGGTGACTGTACGAGAGTTGCTAGTGTTTCCACCTGCATTTTGGACAGGAGGCGCTCTCGCCTGATGTTGCATGAAGCCTCGGAACATTCCATCGTTCGTCATTTGGTCAGTGTTGTTGTTTGCATTAGGATTGTCGCCTCGATGGACATTATCCCGATTATTGACGTGGAGACTCAACGGTCTCTCGTGCTCCATTGATGTTCTCAACATTCTCGGATGCCATTTTCAAACACCGCCACAAAACAAGAGTTAATTAACATATCACATATAATCCCTATACATTCGACCAACCAATTAAATATCAAATAAACTTAGGTAGATCATACTAATGAAGGAATTCCCATATGATCCCCTCCTAGTTCTTGTCTCACATCTCAAATTGGGGATCATATCCTAAGCTTTGATATCAACTGTGGACGCCCCCAAAATAGGTATACATCACCTATTTCGAGTCGCCAAATACATGGTATGTAATACAAATACAATCTTTAATATACAATAAGAAAGTGTGAGTTTTAATACAAATATTGTCTTCTAGACAATATCCACTCTCAAAATAAGTCCTCATTACATTTATTGTCACACTATTTAACAGAATAGTGAGGACTACTAATACTATCATCTGGACCGTCACTCTGTTCCCCGACTTGTAAGACCCCAACTTTTATGAATAAAGATGAATTTTCTATAATTACTATTTTTAAATGAATTTGATATAATGTTATAGTTGTGGGTAATATTTAGAAATTTTACAAAGTACGCAAGTTGTTTATAATATTTGATTGGTCGGAAAATATTCGTTTTAAACAGGGAATATTCGTAAGACGGAACAACCATTGGTGGACCCCTAAAATACGGAGGGACACATGTGACGCCCCCAAAATAGGTATACATCACCCATTTTGAGTCGTCAATAACATGGTACAGAAACAACTACAACTTTATTAATACAACATAAAAACTGTGAGTTTAAATACAAATATTGCCGTCTGGACAATATTCACACCCAAATAAGTCCTCATTACAATTATTGGTACATTATTTTACAAAAATGGTGAGGACTACTAAAACAACTTTCTAGAATCATCATTCCACACCCCTACTAGAACTCGCTACATTCTCGCCTCCTGAGAAAAAAATGGAACAAAAAGGAAAACGGTGAGCTCAACTAGCCCAGTAAAGAATATTATGACTAAGATAATATATAACAAATTATCATTAGTCTTCAACAGGGAAAAATCTGATAAAATACAATAGACAACAAGTTTCAGATCAATATTCGCAGCGGAAATAATAATTCATAGAAGAGTTACATAGAGAATGAAATCTACTATAATCTATGAATTTAAAAGTTCATCATCAATATTTTATCCCTGTAATATCAACCAATATTCATCTTGAATCAAATATTCATCTTTACACTACAGGCCAAAGATATTCATCAATGGCCATTATGTTCATCTCAACACTGCACATCTGCACTCACGGCCAAAGATATTCATAAGAAAATCAATCATGTAGCGCCCCCAAATCCGGGTATCTTCCAACCCGACAGATGGTGTTATACTGTACAACATTCACACATTCATTCAATTGAAAAGTCTCAAAGAACAAACATAACTTTTATATATTAAAAGTAATATTTATATTTCCCAGGTTCTATACCTGTTACAAAGGTTCTTTGTCATAATATTTATTACATTACAACAATGGACCTATCTTATTACAAGATGTGCCTTAATAATCATTTTAGCTTTTCCTTTATCCTTATTTGATCCTTCGGACGTTCATCTTAGCATTGCATTCATATGGTTCAAGCAAGAGTGAGCATAACTAGCTCAAAGAAGTATAACAATTTCAATAACAACATGCTTGATACATATGAATCGTATATCTTCGATAATCGAACAATAGTTATGAAGTACTATTGATAATTCAAAATAGCACTTCATCTTTCTTTCAAAATGTTTCACAATGAATAATATTCAATAAAACATTCACTCCCGGCCAAAGACCCTCGAGTATTCATTCTTTCTTTAAAAAGGACAACCCGGAACTAAGTCCGTAAGCTCGATATTACTTACGAGAACTTCTAGGTGATCAGCCTATTGTACTCTATGTTGATCAACACTACATCCATTAAACGTATGTACGTTTAATCATTTGGCAACCTCACGTGCCTGTCGTTTTACCGACAAAACATTTGTTTAACATTTCAGTCTTCTTTTGAAAACCATATCAAATAATTGACAAAAGATAATAGCATTTGATAACAGATGAATAGATTATCAACAATCCACTTAATATGTTAAGACTAGCCAAATGAACTGGCTTTAACTTCATTATACTTCAATTCATGCGTAAGGATACATGAACTTCAAAAACTTGTTCAGATTAAATGAGATAAGAGTTAGAATACTTGCCTTAAGCGTCTGCTACGATGTAATCTACTTTACGTTCAAGTCTTTCAAGTCTCCACAATACATGATCACATAATGCCTTACATTAGGTCACACATAATCAAGTATGTATTTGACTATATCTTACCCTTCATCTCAATCTATTTTGTATATTAGACTTGATTACTATTCATTCTGATTTCATCATTTTATTTGCATTCATAGATGGATAGGTTATTACCACTCTTTACATATTACTCTTAAGGTTTAACAATGCTTTTGCAATGTTATTTTAGGTTTCTTAAGGTAGGTTTAACTCAACTTAATAACCCTTTCTTGCTTTATATTCACAAATATTCTTCACTATCATTTGTCAAAGAAAGGTAGCTATGCAGCCAATTTTTTGCATACTGCATCTCGTAATGGGCATGAAGTTAATCAGTGGATGGCCTTGACTTGGCATCAACAAGGCATGAGTCCTCACATCTGAGCGCACATTGCGCCCAATTTGAGTGAGACATAGACCGTTCATGGCGCTGCGGCGTGACTAATTGGTCTAGGGTTGGCGTCGCGGCGCCAACTCTGTGCACCAGAAAAATTTTCAGTCTTTAAATTTTTGTGAACTTCCCGGACGCTTAACTCTTTCGTTATAAGTTCGAATTGGCTCGTTCAAAAGCCTATGGTTCATAAATTACGTAATCTACGCGTTCATGCAAGAATTTCATCTATTTGAATTCGTTTGCTAAAAATTCACCTATTGGTTCATTTTTAACGTAAACGATAAACATTCGTGAACGTTCAGCGCTTGTTTCTTCGTTCTAAGTCAGAATTCGCTCATTTTTGAGTCCGCAACTCTTAAATGATGAACATGACTTGTCTCCATTGGAAAATAACATTTCCGAACTCAAACTCAAAATTTGACTTCCATTCCGGAAATTTAATTAATTCGACGATCGTCTAATCTAATCGCGATTTTCTAAGAAATCTTCCTTCTTATGATTTGTTCAACATTACAAATGAATTTCATTCATCGTGTGAACATATTAACCTACTTATTCCAACAACTTATACTCATAGTTGGATTTTGACTTATTTCTTCATAAGCTTATAACTTGATAAATTTATAAATTATTTATGAACTTATCATTCATAACTTATGATAATTAAAGTTTCTTAATCATCATACATATATGTTCTCATCATATAGCTTTACTTATGTATACTTGATACATATGATCATAAAAGTTCATTTACTTCCATATTCCTTATATTGCAAAACTCATTATAATTTCATAATTCCTTCACATAAGTTTATAACTTATGCTAGCTTAAATGACTTATTACCAACTTATATGGCTTAAGTTCATTACTTACACATACTTCTTACTTTTTATCATTCATGTTCCTTAATCCAAACTTTTCTTATCAACCTATCATGTTAGAGATAGAAGATAATTGGAGAAGAGGATCTTACTTTAGAAGTTTTTGATAAATAGCTTCTTTCTTCTTCTTATGTAAGTAGCTTATTACAACTTACTCACCCTAACAATTAAGCACTTTGAGAGAGTGTGTTTAGATTATTTGAACAACTAGCAAATGACTTTCCAACCTTCACTATTTATAGAACTTGCAAGGTTTAGGGCAATTTAGTCAATACACTAAAGCACCTCCTTACTATTCATAACTTGCTCAACACAAATCCTATCCTTTGCTTGGTCATTACTCACCTAACTTGGCCATTACTTTATTTACTTGATCACCACTTATCTTGGTTATCACTTATCTTGATCACCACTCACATTAATCATATCACTATGGGTTGCCCCATGGGTTAGACAACTCATGGAATCTAGCTTGGGCCTTAACCCCTAATTCATTTGGGCTTGTACCAATTATAATCAATCTTCCAAGTCCATTTTCATTACTTAATACATATACTTATAGTTTATGTATCATCATCGATATACTTCAGATACTACTTCATAATATACGATATTTCTTCCTTTCATACAAACTCGTATAATACCCTCAGATTATACTGCTTTTCTTTCCTCGCATAATACTCACATATCATACGATTATCTTTTAACGCATTAATTCTTCAATTTCCTTACATTCTTAATTTAAGTCCACAAGCGAAAAATTACGTTTTCCATAACTAGATTATTATTACATAATCCGTCTTACCTTAATATTCTATCATCACGTATTTCTCGAAAATTCAAAAATAATTTTTGAACAAATATCGATGAATAGTGTTTTTAGAAAATTTCTCGGAAAACTTTTATTTTCGTCTTAGAAATTCAAACACTTTAATTCCTTCACGTAGCTCAAATACTACGACATTCCAACATCAGTAGGTTATAGAACAACAACCATCTTGATATCACATAAAATATGATTTTATTATTATTTAATTTAATAAAATCATTTCACAATAAAAATCTAAATTTCTCGGTCGTTACATTCTTCCCCCCTTATAAAGATTCTGTCCCCAGAATCTCGTCTTACTCTACTCAAATAAATGAGGAAAATTTTTCTTCATCCTTTCTACTAATTCCCACATCGCTTCCTCAAAGATCATCATGGTTCTTCCATAATACCTTTATCGATGGTATTACTTTGTTCCTCGTAACTTGCTCTTTTCTATCAATGATTTGAATCCACGATTCTTCATATGATAAATCCTTCTAGATATGAATCGGCTCATACTCGATTACGTGCTTATAATCCAGCTTATATGGACGTAATACAGATACGTGAAACACGTTGTGTATTCTTTCTAGGTCTGGAGGTAATGCTATCATATACGCTACCTCTCCTCCCCGTTTTAATACTTCAAAAGGTCCTATAAACCTTGGACTTAACTTTCCTTTCTTTCCAAAGCGTATCTTTCCTTTCCAGGGAGATACCTTTAGAAACACATACGAACCTACTTCAAACTCCCGGTTTAATCTATGCAAGTCCGCATACTTCTTTTGTCTGTCTTGAGCTTAAACAAGACGCATCCGAATTAACTTAACCACATCCGCTGTTTGCTGCACAAATTCTGGTTCTAGCATCCGGCGTTCTCCCACCTCATCCTAACACAATGGTGTTCTGCACTTTCTTCCGTACAGAGCTTCATAAGGCGGCATACCTATGCTTGCATGATAACTATTGTTATACGCAAACTCTACCAGTGGTAGATGATCATCCCAACTACCCTTGAAATCCATGACGCAAGACCTCAACATGCCTTCTAACGTCGAATTGTCCTCTCGCTCGCCCATCGGTTTGTGGATGATAAGTCGTGTGCTTAACTTCAATTGTGTTCCCACCGTTTCGCAAACTTCTCCGTAAGTTCGATGTGAATTGTGGTTCACGATCCGACATAATCTATATTGGTACTCCATGTCCGGAAATAATTTCCTTGATATAGAGTTTAGCTAATCGTCTAAGTTATACTTGACCTAATTCCAGAAGTGAAGTGAGCCGATTTCGTTAATTGGTCAACTATTACCCAAATAGAATCGTATCTTTTGCCGTTGTTGGAAGTCCCACCACGAAATCCATCGAGATATGCTCCGACTTCCATTCGGAATCTCCAATGATATAACAAGCCAATCTGGGTCTTTGATATTCGGCCTTAACTTTTTGACAAGTCAAGCACCTACTCACATACTCGCTATTTCTCTTCAAGTTTGGCCACCAAAACTCTATCGAAGGTCTTGATACATCTTAGTGCTACCGGGATGTATCGAGAAAACCGTGAACTATGAGCTTCTTGTAACACTTGCTCTTTTAATTCCGCCTCACTCGGAACCCAAATTCTTCCTTCAAATCTTAATAATCCTTCATTATCAAGACTATACTTAGTATCTTCTTTATCGGTTAGCCGCTCCCTCATTTGGTTACACTCATCAGATTTGAGTTGTACCTCCTTTACTCTTTCTACGATGGTAGATTGCATCTCCATCATAAAGAGTATCTGTCCCGATTCACACAGCATCTTCAACTCTATCTCCATTCTAGCCATCTCTGTTATTAACTCATGCTGAGCCGTTAACATAGACAACCTTTCCCGACCCTTCCTACTTAAGGCGTCGGCAACTACATTGGCTTTCCCAGGATGATACAGGATTTCATAATCGTAATCCTTTATCAACTCTAGCCATCTTCTCTGCCTCATATTCAACTCCTTCTGAGTGAAGATACTTTAGACTCTTATGGTCCGTATATATCTCACATTTCTCCCTATAAAGATAATGTCTCCATATCTTTAGGGCAAATACTATCGCGGCTAGTTCCAGATCATGAGTAGGATAAACTTTCTCATAATCCTTTAACTGCCGTGATGCATACACAATGACTTTGCCATGCTGCATGAGCACGCAACCAAGTCCTCTATGCGAAGTATCGCTATAAACTATGAAATTTCCTGTGTCATCTGGCAATGACAATACAGGCGCTTCGCTCAATCTTTTCTTCAGTTCTTGAAAACTGTCTTCACATTTATCCTTCCATACATATTTCACCGTCTTCCTTGTCAAGTTAGTCAACGGGGTAGCTATCTTCGAAAAATCTTGGATAAATCTTCGATAGTATCCCGCTAACCCTAGGAAACTCCGCACCTCAGTTGGCATTTTCGGTTGTTCCCAGTTCATCACTACTTCTACCTTCGCTGGATCCACTGAAATCCCTTCGTGATCAATGACATGACCTAAAAATTGTACTTTCTCCAGCCAAAATTCACACTTAGTGAACATCGTATATAACTTCCCCTTTCTTAGTGTCTCCAACACTAATCTTAAATGTTCAGCATGATCTTCTGGCGTCTTAGAATAGACTAGAATATCATCGATAAACACAACAACGAACTTGTCCAAATATAGTTTGAACACTCTGTTCATCATATCCATAAATGCAACTGGTGCATTTGTCAACCCAAATGACATCACCAGAAACTCGTAATGACCATAACGAGTTCGAATCTTCGCTTTTTGGTACATCCTCCTTCCTAACCTTCAACCGGTGATACCTCGTCCAAGAAATCTATTTTAGAAAATACTTTTCCCTTTCAACTGATTAAAGAGATCATCGATCCTGGGCAATGGGTATTTATTCTTTATCGTTAACTTGTTCAACTCTCGATAGTCGATACAAAGCCTTAACGATCCATCTTTCTTCTTGACAAACAATACCGGTGCACCCCCATGGAAAAACACTAGGTTGAATGTACTTCCTATCCAATAGTTCCTCGTGAATCGAACCATTAGCTCCTTCATTTCCATAAAATATATATACGATACTTGCCTTTGAGATCTGGTTCCGCCTCGCACAATGTCTATTATGAATTCGATCTCCGATCCGGTGGTAAACCCCAGAACTCACTTGGAAATACATCCATGAATTCGTTTACTATAGGTATTTGTTCCATGGTTGCTCCCACATGCTGGGTATCAACAACATGTCACAGATAACCTATACACCCCTTCCTTAAAAGTTTTCTAGTTTGTGTCATCGTAAGACAACACGAACTCCCCGACGATTTATTACCGTAAAATACTACAGGAGGTTGTTTCCGCATTCTGATGCTTACACATTTCTTTTGGCAATCTATAATTGCTCTATGGTTAATCAACCAATTCATACCGAGAATTACATCGAATTCTCCCAACTTTATCGGTATTAAATCTACCGATAACTTACAACCGCGTACATCTACGCAACAACTCCTATGAATACTTTCAACAGGAATTATCTCTTCGTTTGCTACCTTAATTTTCAAAGGTATAGGCAAATTTTCGGGAAGTAATTCTAGTCGTCTACATGCTATAAACGAACAAGTAGCACCCGAATCAAATAGCACGTATGCATTTTTGTTATTGATCGAAATAATACCTGCAACTACATCCCCTGATGCCACGTAAGAATCAATAATTGGTGCAATACCGTGTGCTACTGTGTTTTAACCACTGGGTATTCCAACAGTATTAACGATAACAACTACGCCATTATTTATAAACAACTTATATTTGTCGTTATCTTCATCCAATCGCTTTTCGTTATGGGGCCCACACAAGGTCAAGCGTCGTAGGAATATTATTCCATTGTAAGAATATTCCACGACCAAATGAATATTCTCCGATAAAATGAATATTTTATAACCACTCTTGTATATTTGAAATATTTAGCATTTTACCCATAACTAACCACATTAATCAAATCAACCCTTACTATTTCAAAATAATAAATAGAGGAAATTTAATTTTATTTATAATAAGTTGGGGTCTTACAACCTCCCTCCTTATGAAATTTCGTCCTCGAAATTGATGACGCACGGTGTTTGAAAAGGTGAGGATACCTCGCTTTCATTTCGCTTCCAACTCCTGTGTCATTTCCTCAATAGCATAGTTTCTCCACAAAACTTGTGGTATGACCTTTCAGACGTAAGACATGCTCCTTCCTATCCAAGATCTTTGACAGTACCTCCTCGTACATTAAGTCTTCTGGCTATCTCATCCGGTTCTAACTCAATAACGTGGTTCGGGTCTTTCACATATTTGATAAGCACGATATATGAAAAATATTATGAACACGAGACATACTTGGAGGTAACGCAAGTCTATAGGCTACATTTCCTACTCGGTCAAGAATTTGAAATGGACCAATAAATCCTGGATTGAGCTTTCCTCTCTTCCCGAATCTTCTAACTCTCTTCCATGGGGCAACACGCAACAATACATGATCCCCAATACTAAATTCCACGTCCTTTCGATGAAGATCCGCATAACTCTTTTGTCGATCTTGAGCCGTTTGTATACGTTCACGCACCTCATCCCAACATATTGGAGAGCAACACTTTCGTCCATACAATGCTTCGAATGGAGCCACACCTATACTTGCCTGATAACTGCTGTTGTAGGAGAATTCCACCAATGGTAAATACTTATCATAACTCCCTTTGAAATCTAGGTCACAGAGTCTTAATAGATCTTCAAGAGTTTGAATAGTCCTCTCTGGTTTTCCGTCCGTTTGAGGATGGTATGCCGAACTGAATCGTAAATCTATGCCCATAGCTTTTTGCAAGCTAACCCAAAATCGTGAAGTGAATCTTGGGTCACGATCCGAAACTATGGATACTAGCATGCCATGCAATCTCACAATCTCATTTACAAACATATAAGCAAGACGTTCAAGGGAATAAGTCTCCCGTATCGGCAAGAAATGAGCAGACTTGGTTAATCTATCAACAATAACCCAAATAACATTTATGCCTTAAGAAACCGTGGGAAGAACCGTAACGAAATCCATGGTAATGTGTTCCCACTTCCATTTCAGAATCTCAAGTGGTTGCAATGGACCCTTAGGCACTTGATGCTCCGCCTTTACACGTTGACAAGTTAAACACCTTGAGATAAACTTCGCGATCTCTCTCTTCATATTGTTCCACCAAAATGTATGTCAAAGATTACGATACATTTTGGTACTTCCAGGATGGATTGCAAATGGTGTATTGTGTGCCTCCATCATGATCATGTTCCTTAAATCAGAATCGTTAGGAACACAAAGTCTGGAGTGGACTCGAAGTATTCCTTCTTCATCGATTCTTGCTTCTAGAATAGCACCCTCTTGTACTTTCTTCTTCATACGCATCAGCTCCGGGTCTGGGGCTTGAATAACTTTAACTTCATAGATTAAAGTTGGTTCTATACGTATACTTGACATCATCGTACTCGTTCCTGCATATGATCTTCTATTGAACGCGTCACCATCAAGGCTTGCTTTTCCGGAGATGGTATTGAATGGTGTGGTCATAATCTTTTAACAGCTCGAGCCAACGTCGTTGCCGCATGTTGAGTTCCTTTTGGGTGAAGAAATATTTGAGGCTTTTATGGTCTAAATATATCTCCACTTTCTCTCCATATAGATAGTGCCTCCAGATCTTTAGCGCGAAAACGACTACTGCCAACTCTAGATCATGAGTAGGATAATTTCTCTCATATTCTTTAAGTTGTCGCGAGGCATAGGCTATGACTTTTCCACGTTGCATGAGAACACATCCCAACCCTTTGCCTGAAGCATCTCTGTAAATAACAAATCCATCCGAACCAGATGGTATTGTCAGAACAGGTGCCGAAATGAGTCTCCTCTTGAGCTCTTAGAAACTTTTCTCGCATTCCTCGCTCCATATGAATTTTTTATCTTTAAAGTCGGTGAAAGACCTGAGTAGCGATTCGAGAAAATCCTTCCACGAATCTGCGATAATAACTAGCTAAGCCCAAAAAGCTACGTACTTCGGTTACCGACTTCGGTTGCTCCCAACTTTGTATTGTCTCAATCTTCGTCAGGTCAACAGATACTCCATGTTTTGACACCACGTGCCCAAGGAATGCTACTTCCTCAAGCCAGAATTCGCATTTCTTCAATTTGGCATATAACTTGTTTTCACGAAGCCTTTGGAGTACCAACTTCAAATGGTGCTCATGATCTTCACGACTTTTGGAATATATGAAAATGTCATCAATAAAGACAACAACAAACTGATCCAAATAGTCCTTGAATACTCGGTTCATCATATCCATGAAAGCCGCAGGAGCATTAGTCAATCCAAAAGACATAACTAAAAATTCATAATGCCCGTATCGAGTTCTGAAGGCAGTCTTTGGAATATCCTCAGTTCTAATCTTCAGTTGATGATGTCCAGAATGAAGATCGATCTTTTAAAAGAATTATGCCCCTTGCAACTGGTCAAACAGGTCATCAATACGAGGTAACGGATACCTATTCTTGATGGTGACATGGTTCAATTCTCGATAGTCAATACAAAGTCGCATACTCCCGTCTTTGTTCTTTACAAATAAAACAGGAGCACCCCATGGAGATGTACTAGGACGAATGAAACCGATGTCCAACAACTCCTGTAGTTGGACCTTTAACTCCTGAAGTTCAATAGGAGCCATTCGATATAGGGTTTTGGAAATGGGCTTTGTACCAGGTTCAAGATCAATAAAGAATTCAACTTCATATTCTAGGGGTAGACCGGGAAGTTCTTCAGGAAACACGTCAAGAAATTTACTAACAATAGGAATATTATTCAAATCTGACGTGTCTTTATTCAAATCCATAACATGGGCTAAGAAAGCTTGACATCCGTTTTTCAATAAATGAATAGCATTATGACTAGATATGACAGTGATTAATTTTAATGGTTTAGTTACTTAAATTGCATAACAGCGGGTTGGTTAGAATATATAAACTAACAACCTTATGAAAATAATCAATTTTGGCATGATGAGTAGTTAACCAATCAATCCCTAAAATCACATCAAAAGTAAGTATCTTTAAAGAGATAAGGTCAACAGGGTAATGTGATGGTGCCAACTTGGATCAAACAAGATTTATAAAAAAGTGGATGTGATGAAAGTTTCTCTCTAACAGAGTCTCCATGAGATAAATCAAAGTCTAATTTCCCGGAGTTAAGTTTAAACGTTGAGCACAAGGGGAGAGATAAATGAATGGGTAGCACCGGTATCAAGTAAGGTATAAACTTTGCAAGAATTTATGATTAGCTTACTCGTGATCACCTCGTTTGGGTTCCTCGCATTTTGACCAGTCACAACAAACGCTCTTCAAGGAACCGTTGACTTCGACTTTTCTGGGACAACCTTTTGAGTCATCATCCCCGCTGGACTTGGTTTCGCCAACGTACAATCTCGAGCGATATGTCCTTCCTTTCCACAATTATAACATACCTTGAAGCTGTTGTGGGCGTTTGAATGATATATCCCTCTTTTCTACATTTATAAGATACGACCAGGTGGTCGTTTCCTCCTCCATAGAACCAATTCTTTCTTTGGTGTTGACGTCTTCACATGGTCATTGTTGAATCTCCTCTTTTTAAAATCTCCTTCCGACTCGCTTCTTCTATTCTCATGGCCATGATTACCACCAGAGTGGTTATCGCCTTTGTCCATATTCTTCTTTCTTCGCTGGTTATCGTTGTTCTGATGACTGTTGTCACCAGTATAATCCTGGTTATGGTCCCTCGGTTGAACGTACTCGTTATCTCGCTCTAACAATTGAGCCATGTTGACAACATCTGAATAGAGAGAAAATTTATGAGAAATGAGATACTGACGTATGTTAGGTTTGTAATATTTATGAACGCAATCAAATTGCATAAAAGTGCGGAAGCGTGTAAAAATCAGAGTTTAAAAAATTTTACAAACCATATACCCGGATCACCCTTTATGCACAATTATTAATTAAGCGAAAAGGAAAGAATAAAATCATACCCTTGAAGATCGAGCTTCCTCGTGTACAAGTTCACCTCAATCCTTTTCACGCTCAACTTGAATCCACCGGGTTTGGTTCCTTCTTTCGATCAACGTTAGCCACCCATATGTTTGGCCTCTAGAGGTGATCCACCAAGGAAAATAAAGATTCAAGAAGAAGGGGTATTAGCTCAACCCTAGTTTTCTATCTCATAGAAAGGCGTCTTTCTCCAACAAATTGGAATTATTACATACATGTGATATCCGATATAAGACTCCTCTTATAAAGATATCGTGTAACCTTATTTAATAAAATAAGATGTTATTTAATTAAACTCTTTTAATTAAATGGGCTCCTCTAATCTTATTAGGGATAATTAATTAAACTCCTTTAACTAATTTTCCTCCTAATCCTATTAGAAATAAATGAGAGTACTTATATTAAATTAATTTCTAAACTCTTTAGAAATTAAAATAATAATAATTGTAATAATATTAATAAGACTCCTCTTATTAATTTATATTTAATATTTCTAAAATATTAAATAATAAATATTAAGTTATTTAATTTATTCTATCACCATAGATTAAATTAAATATACTTAACATATTATTACGATTATGCCATTAACTTCTTAAATTATTATTCTTCCTTTTATGGTGTGACCCTTTAGGTTCTCCATATTAAACAGGTTGTGAATAAATCAATTAGAACAATTCTAATCTTATTTAAATAAATAAATTAAACAATTAATTTATTTAAATAAATAATATTTATTCTACAATAGGATAAGCCTCCCTAAATGATCAACGACTTTCCGGATAATATAGATTTCAACATTAATCATAAAAGAACCTTTGAGTAAATAGTTACCGCACAATTCAATCCTTCCACCATACAATGTCCCAATTAAATATAAGACATGGAATTACATCACAAGTCTTATTTTATTTAATTATATGTATTTCGATCCTTAAATGACAACACCAAATAATGCAAATTAGAAACTCCTTTCTAATTTCATTTCTCGCTTCGCCAAGGACTCTAGGGTTGTCATTTATCGAATCACATAGGACATTTCTCTTCTTTAATAAAAGTGGTAGATTCTTTATTGATCATATATTATCTCCATGTATAACTTATTATACCCAAGCATACCCTTTGATATACCCTAAGGGTCTTAAGGAATAAGTCAAAGTATAACTCATCATACACAAGATACTATGATGATCTCAAGTCCAAGGATCACTTAGACTACTATCACTACAGAATTCCTATTGACAAAAAAGTAAAACTCCATTAGGTATTCCTTAGCGAGCCAACGCTCAAAGTGAACTTATTCTCTAATAAGCACCTACATACTTGCTTTAGTGTCTCCACACAAATGATCATGAGATCAATCATCCTCATCCAATGAAAGCAACAACGTATGTACTCAATCTATCCGGATTCACTAATCCCCAATTTAGTAATCCAATGATTGGGAACTATATTAGTTTTAAGCTTTCTAAGAATTTAGATCTCATTAGAATGATCATCATCATTATTCTAAAAACATTGCTTAAAACTATGGGTTTATCACATATTATAAAACAAAGATCATGTAGATAATTAAAAGCCTTTAATAAATTAATATTTTTTATTAATAAATGAATAAGATTGTTACAAAGTATATGCTTTATCATCAAACATGATTGGTTTGTGTGCATACTACTTTCAACGTATGCCAGTTTCAAACCTCTCGAAACATCCGTGTCACACGTTCCTCATTCTCTACCAAATGAGGTAAAACTCGGATAACTCGCAAACTTTGCCTCGTCATTGGGACACCGTCATGTTATTTTGTTCCAATCTAATGAACTCCACTTCCTTCATATGAATAATACTTTCGGGAAAGTACTTGTCATTGAAAATTTTCGTAAACGTCTCCCAAGAGCATCTTTGAAAGCGGTGGATGGAGTGCACGCTTCACGATTTCCACCAAGAATGTCTGCTTCATTACTTGAACATAAAGGTGGAGAATGGAACCTTCTGTTCCTCCGTGCATCCCAAGACATCGAATATCTTGGTGATTTGTTTGACCCACGTTTCTACCTTAATCGGATCCGGCTTTTCCTAGAATTCTGGTGGTCCCAACTCTTTGAACTGTTTGGCTGTGACAAACTGTGCGTTGTTATCATTTCCACCTGTATTTTGTACACGAGTCTCCCTCGTTTGATTTTGCATGAACTGCAAAAAGCTTCTAAACATCTCGTCATTCATCATCTGCTAAGTGGTGTTGTTCACAGGAGGAACATTGCCAGCCTGTTGCACGTTTTCCTCGTTGTTGAGTAAAGGTGTCTCCACGGTCTCATTTACTCCACTGTTAACATTCTCAGTGGATATTCTCAAATACTGCCATAAAACAAGGGTTAATTAAGGAAATCAACATATCACATAATATCCCTATATATTAACCAACTAACAAATAAGCTTAGGTATGACATACTAGCGAAGGATTTACTCGTCTCTCCCCTCCTAGTTGTATTCCCGATCTCCGCCAGAGATCATATCCCTAAGCTCGAATATAATCATGACGCCCCAAAATAGGTATACATCACCCATTTTGAGTGGTCAATAATACGGTATGTAAAACAACTATAACTTTATTAATACAACATAAAAACTTTGAGTTTAAATACAAATATTGTCGTCTAGACAATATTCACACCCAAATAAGTCCTCATTACAATTATCGGTACATTATTTTATAAAAATGGTGAGGACTACTAAAAAAACTTTCTAGAATCATCTTTCCACACCCCGACTAGAACTCACTACATTCTCGCCTTCTAAGAAGAAAAATGGAACAAAAAGGAAAAGGGTGAGCTCAACTAGCCCAGTAAAGAATATTATGACTAAGATAATATAGAACAAATTATCATTAGTCTTCAACAGGGAAAAATTTGATAAAATACAATAGACAACAAGTTTCAGATCAATATTCGCAATGAAAAAATAATAATTCAGTAAGAGTTACGTAGAGAATGAAATCTACTATAATCTATGAATTTAAAAGTCCATCATCAATATTGTATCCCTGTAACATCAACCAATATTCATCTTGAATTAAATATTCATCTTTGCACTACAGGCCAAAGATATTCATCAGTTGGTCATGTTTATCTCAACACCTGTACATTTTTGCACTACGAGCCAAAGATATTCATAAGAAAATCAATCATCTTTGCACTACAGGCTAAAGATATTCAGTAATACCATCATTTAGGACTGATGATGATGAAAAATATTTTAAAGAAAACAAATCCAGTGAAACAAAAGAACAAGTATTATGGATTCGTACTTTAAACAATCCGAGATCAAAAATACTTCATAAATAATCATAGTGAAGTAAAATTCAAGAATGATCAAAACATGGATACAATCAAAGCTAGTATTCATAATAGATATTTTGGACAAAAATGAAAATTTAATTTTTACGTGAATAGTCAAGATACGTGAATAGGTCAGATATCGCGTGAATAAGAACTCCCGACACTAAAAGACAAGAATTTCACAAGAAAAATCTTACCAATATTCCGGCATAATGATATTAGAATAAACAATATCATTTAAAAAAAAATATCCCTTACATTGGAAAGACAATACTTCTTACTGAAATACTAGATATAGTGCTGAATGGGACTTGCACCGTATAGCAACACTCAAAGTATCCAAAATACTCACAAGAATACGCTCGATAATATAGAGAAAGGAAAAAAGAGAAAACTTCAGTTTCTGGTGTGATTTTCAATTCTAACCTAAGTACCCTATTTATAGGAAAATGCTTAGAACAACAAAGCAGAAAATTTAATAAATTAATAATATAATTTTCTCAAATTTCCTACGCCTACTTATTTGGCCCATAACATCAGCCACCATGTGCCAAAACATTAAAAACGTTGTTCTTAATTAAAATATTTAAACTTAAAAAATTAATTATTCTAGAACTTCGGAACTTCAATAATTCATAATAAATAGCCATTTTATCAGAAAAATTCAAACCACATGTCCTTTTCATAGAAAATTCTATTATCTACAACTTTGTAAGTTTAAGTTTTTCCAAATTCCAAGCAGAAGTTGACCGAAATCTACAAACGGACGATTTTACGGGCTATAAACCAATTTCGAAGAAATGGGGTCCATTGACATGTTTAACATGTTTTAAACATTAATTGTAACAAAATACTCCTCCTCCTCATATACTCATATATCCCACATTCATTGTAAAAATATCACCATTATTATATTATTAAAATATAGTAATATATTTAAATGAATTATTTATAAGAAAAGATAAAATAATAATTTTTCAACAATTGTCACATTAAAAATTTTCTCCATCTATATCCACATAAAATGAATATTTTTCTTATCATATAAATCAATAATTAATTATTCACAAATAATATTATGTAATCACAATATCGACAAACTGTGCGGTTCTTAGGAAGAGGGGCTTTCAATAAGGATTTCTCTCTTCTTGCCAGCAATTAGGTGACCAAACCTCTCCTTAGACAGAACCTTCTAGACATTGCCAATAATGTTATCTAATAATACTATTCATGAATTATTGATCTGATAATGAAAATACTGTGTAGTGACAATTATTGAAACAACAATAATACAAAATATCAACGTAGCAATTATTGAATCAATAAAATAAAATATTGAATAAAGAATTCATCGTAATAATTATTAAGTAATGCCTTCCTACGTAAGAACCAATAATTGGTGCAATATCGTGTGCTACTGTGTTTTAACCACCGGGTATTCCAACAGTATTAACGGTAACAACTACGCCATTATTTATAAACAACTTATACTTATCGCTTTCTTCATCCAATTGCTTTTCGTTATGGGACCCACACAAGCGGTCTCGTCAGTCGAGGAATATTCTAGACAAGTAAGAATATTCAACGACCAAACGAATATTCTCCGATAAAATGAATATTTTATAACCACTTGCATATTTAAAATATTTGCGTATTTTACCGATAACTAACCACATTAATCAAATCAACCCTTACTATTTTAAAATAATAAATAGAGAAAATTTAATTTTATTTATAATAAGTTGGGATCTTACAAAATCGATCTGGACCGTTTATGGATTGGATACTATTCAGTCCATTCTTCTATAAATAGAAGTTCATTTCTTCATTATTTCTTACGAATTCACTGAAACTCTAGAGAGAGAAACTGTAGAGAGAATTATTCTTCTATCTTGAGCGCATTTCTTTAGCGTTTAAGAAAGCTTTGAGCGTAGTGCAAGTTTCTTCAAGTATATCACCGCCCTACCATTTGGAAAGTACTCTTCTTTATAAGGTAAGGGTATTTTTTTATATTCATGAAGAGAACTTACATTATTCCATTCTTTATTATTCTCGTTAGAATAACTTGTATACTGTGATTCACCCTATACTTAGTGAAATTCTTCGTTATTTATTTCATTTATTTATTCTCTTTGGAATAACATGTTTATGCAAGCATCGCATACATGGTGAAATTCTCGTTGTTATTCCATTCTTTATTATTCATTTGGAATATCCTGTCTGCATGCTTTTTACGTCGGACTGGTTCCGCTCTTTATTATTTTTGTTAGAATATCCTCGTTAAAATCTTTATTATTCTCAATTAGAATATCCTATTCAAGAAAGGCTTTATTTATTATTCTCGTTGAATATCCCGCTCGCTTTTACTTTAACCGGTTCCGTTATTTATTATTACGTTGGAATAACCTGCTCATGAGAAGTACTGCATGTACGGTGATTTTTTTGTTATTCCATTCTTTATTATACTCAGTTAGTTAAAATTTCGACTTTTATACTCTCATGAAATTTGTGGAATATCCTCGATATTTACGCTTCATCAAAGATATTTTCATGAAAATATTCTTCCGAGCATTCTCGAATTTTACTCTACAAAGAAAGACCCAAAATTTTTTTAAATAAAAAGGAATTTCTTTATTTATTATTTTGAAATAGTAAGGGTTGATTTGATTAATGTGGATAGTTAAGGGTTAAATACGCAAATATTTCAAAATAAGCAAGTGGTTATAAAATATTCATTTTTGTTTGGGAATATTCGTTTCGTCGTGGAATATTCAGATCGCTTGTGAATATTCGTTTTCGTCGTGGAATATTCGTGATCGTCGGGAATATTCGTACATAACAAGCAGCAATGCATGTGTGGGCCCCATAACGGAAAAGTTTATTGATGAGGAAAACGACAAAGTTTGGGTGGTTATAAATAACGCACAGTAGTTGTTACCGTTAAGATCGTTGAATACCCGGTGGTTAAAATACAAGAATACGCGGTGGTCGCAACAAAGAAGACACCAGATTGCATAAAGATTGTTGAATTATTGATCCTTACGTAAGATGGCACTACTCAATAATTTTCACAAGAGTTATCGCTCAATATTTTATTTTATTGATTCAATAATTGTCATATTGATATTTTATATTATTATTGTTCAATAATTGTCACCGCACAAGATTTCCCATTATCGATCAATAATTCATATTATTTGAATAATATTATTAGATAACATTATTGGCAATGTCTAGAAAGTTCATTTCAAGGAGAGGTTTGGTCACCTAATTGCGCTACCAAGAAGGAGAGATCCTTATCGAAAGTTCTCTTCCCGGGAATGTACTCGGTCATTATAAATGTGATTTCGTAATATTATTTGTGAATAATTAATTATTGATTCATATGATAAGGAAATATTTATTTTATATGAATATAAATGATGGATTTATTTATGTGGTTATTAATGAAGGAATTAATGTTGAGGTGTTTTATCAAGATTTTATCTGATTCGAGGTGTTAAAAAATCAAATCGTGGGTTTTTAGATATATCATCAGGGGTTATAATTTTTAATCCGACCGCTGATTGTGGTAATTTTGGGTATGTTATACATACATAAGTTGAGTATATGTCCACAAATTTTGAACCGTTAAAATGCACTAATGATTTGTTGTGAATTTTAAGAGGTGTTTGATTCTAAATTAGGTTTATAATTGATTTTGGTGGAAAATTCTAGAATTGAGTGGGCCCCACTTGTGGTTGGTGAAGAAAATGTGCTGAATTTTATTTCAAATGTGGTGGGTGGCAATAGTATAGTAGTAAAGCCATGTAGTTGGTGTCAAGTCCGCTTTCTACGGCTAACATTTTCCTATAAATAGAGGGCTGTTAGAAT
Organism: Panax quinquefolius; assembly: GCA_020205615.1. NCBI lineage: Eukaryota > Viridiplantae > Streptophyta > Magnoliopsida > Apiales > Araliaceae > Panax > Panax quinquefolius. Next base: position 166,841,669 of record CM035152.1, read on the forward strand.
TGAAAATCACACCGTAAACAAAGTTTTTCTTTTTCTCTATATTATCGAGCGATTTTGTGAGTATTTAGATACTTTGAGAGTCATTGCTCAAGACAAGTTTCATTCAAAGATCACTTCCGACCTTTCCTTCCGGCATCGATTCTTTCGAGGTGGATATTATTTTTTCAGAATGATATTATTTCTTCAATATCATTATTACCAAATGTCGATCCCAAGTTTTTATCAAATTTGGAACTTTTTCATGCTTCGGGGTTACTATTTGAGTTACTATTCAGAGTTACTATTCACGAAGTTACTATTCATGAGTTACTATTCACGAAGTTACTATTCACGAGTACTATTCATGAAGCGTGAAAATATTTTTTTGTGGAATTTCTATCTTTCGTGTCTGAGTTACTATTCACGATATTTAAGACTATTCACGATACCTAAGACTATTCACGATACTAAGACTATTCATCTAAAAATAAAATTTCTTCTTTTCGTCTCAAAATATCTATTTTGGATACTAGCTTTGATCAGATCCATGTTTTGATCATTCTCGAATTTTACACCACTATGATTATTTTTGAGGTATTGTTGACATGGATAAAACAAAGTACTAATCCTTAATCCTTAATCCTTGTCATTTTGTTTCACCGGATTCGCTTTTTAAAAATATTTTCATCATCCTCACCTTAAATGATGATATTATTGAATATCTTCGCCAGTAGCAAAGATGAATGATTTTCAAGAATATCTTCGGCTTTCAGAGTGCAAAGATGAATGTGTGTTTAAATGAATACGAACGATCGATCGATGAATATCTTCGCCTTTAGTAAAAGAAAAGATGAACAAAGTTGAGATGAATACGACCGATTGATGAATATTCGCCTCAGAAGTAAAGATGAATATTTGATTCGAGATGAATATCGATTGATGTTACAGGATAAAATATTGATGATGGACCGTTAAATTCATAGATTATAGTAGATTTCATCTCTACGTAACTCTTCTATGAATTATTATTTCCGCCATGTAATATTGATCCAAAACTTGTTGTCTATCAGATTCTATCGATTTTTCCTCGTTGGAGACTAACGATAATTTGTTTATATTATCTTAGTCATAGTATTCTTTATCGGGCTAGTCGAGCTCACCCTTTTCCTTGTTGTTCCATTTTCTTCTCGTGAGGCTAGAATGTAATGAGTAGTACTAGCTCTGGGTATGGAATGAAGGTTCTAGAGAGAGTTGTTTAGTAGTCCTCACCATTTTGTAAAATAATGTATCAATAATTATGATGGGGATTTATTTTCAGTATGGATATTGTCTGTAAGACAATATTATATTTAAACTCATTAAGATATATTGTCGTATTTCACATTTACATTCAGATTATGAAGTCAGTAGTTTGCTTTGTACCATGTATTTCGCGCACTCGTAATGGGTGTTGTATACCTATTTTTGGGGCGCCACAATTGGTATCGTAGTTAGGATACGATCTCCATGAGATCTGGAATAAAACCAGAGGGAGAGACGAGTAAATCCTTCGCCAGGTGTCCTACCTAAGCTTATTTGTTGGTTGGTCATATTATAGGGTATTATGTGATTTGTTAATTTATTTAATTAACCCTTGTTTTATGATAGTTTTTTAGAACGGTCACGAGAACGTTAACAATGGAGTGAATGAGATCGTGGAGACACCTCTAATCGCCAACCTGTGATAATGTGATGTCAAAGTAAGAAGGAATTAGAGATATCCATGTGGTGAGTGAAGAATCGATAGTCAGACTTTAGATAATCGCAGAGGTAACAAATTGAGAGTGAGGAAGAAGAGGAAGAAGAGGTAACCAAGAGAGTTTATTAGAGGTATTTTACGATCAAATATAGAATTGCAAAATCGTATTCATGAGTTAAGAGCAAAGCTAAAGAATCAGAAAATGTGGAGCAAAAGGATGCAACGATTCAAGCTTCAGGTTACCCGATACGTGATGCTTGAATGTAAGCATTTCTTTCGCGTAGTATAAGATGATAAAGTCGAATCGAAATGAAAGAAGAAATAATCGAACGAGTGAGAATGAGTGATGCACGGGTAAAAGTCGCACGACGCTATTGATATTATGGAAAGAGATGTCCAATCTAAAAAGAGAAGATTTAACGATGACGGAAGACGCGGCAAAGAACATCAAAGACCATCAACAAATTCTAGGGAAGAGAACGATCGCCGCTAGATGCTACAGATGTGGAGAGGAGGGACATATAAGGTCAAACTGCTCAAAGCCTTCCAAGGTATGCTATAATTGTGGAAAAGAAGGACATATCGCCGAGATCAGACGATATCGAAACCCAAACCCAAAATAATGAATGGTGACTCAAAAGGATGTCCCGTAAAAGTCAAAGTCAACTGCTTCGAAGAGCGCTTGTCGCGACTTCCAATAAAATGCGAGGAACCCGAACGGTTAGCACGTTAGTTAATTATAAATTTTGCTAAGTTTATATTTTACTAGATATTTGATTCTACCCATTCTTTTATCTCTTCGCTTGCGCCAACGCTTGAACTCGACTACACGAGAAATTAGATTGACCTATTTATGGAGAACCGCTAGAGAAACTTTCATTACATCCGTTGTTTAGAAATCTTGTTTGATTCAGTCGCACTATCACATTACCCGTTAACCTTATTTCTATAGAGATATTTGCTTTTGATGTGATTTTAAGGTTAACTACTCATCATGCCAAATTGATTGCTTTTGTAAGGTCATAGTTTTCATATTCCTAAGCAACCGTTATTCAATTCAAGCAATCAAACCATTGTAATCAAACATTTTCATATCAAGCCATGAAGTCATTCGCTTATTACGGATGTCAAGTTTTCTTAGTCCATGCATGGATTTGAATAAAGACACGCCGATTTGAATAATATTCCCGTTGTTATTGATTTTCCCGACAGATTTTCAAGAATTTCTCGCTTACTCCCAAAGCTCTCGATATTAAATTTTGTATCGACTTTGAACCCAAGACAAAACTCATTTCTAAAATCTCATATCGAATGGCTCCTATTGAACTTCGTGAGTTAAAATTCAACTATAGAATTTGGTACCGAGCCTTTATCTTGTGACTTTTGGGAATTCACCTGCTTTAATCTCTCCAGTAGGGACGCCATATTCGCATGCGATAGTAAATCGATAGGTGTCATTGTGACGCATATCCAAGATTGGGATATGAGTCACATTGAGAGCAACCTAAGTCAAGAATCTAAATAACGAGTTTTCTGTGCTTAGTTGGTTATTATCTGAGATTCGTGGAAGGATTTTCTTGAATCGCCATTCGCTAACTTAGCCGACTAAAAGATACAAAATTGCATGGAGCGAGGAATGCGAGAAGATTTTCCAAGAGCTCAAGAGGCGACTCATTTCGCACATATTCTAACCATACCATCTCGAAAACGAACGTAGAAATGACGCTACGTTGAGTAGAAGATCATATGCTGGAACGAAAGCGATGATGTCAAGTATACGACAGAGCCAACTTTAATAGAAAAAGTTAAGGTCGCTTCAAGCCACCAATTCTTGAAATGACGCGTATGGAAGAAGAAAGTACAAGAAGGAGCTATTCCTGAAGTTTAGAATCGATGAAGAAGGAATACTTCGAGTCCACTCTAGACTTTCAGGTTCCTAACGACTGATTTGAAGTACAAGATTATGATGGAGGCACACAATACGCCATTTGCAATCCATCCTCGAAGTACTAAATGTATCGTGATCTTCTACATACATTTTGGTGGAACAATACGAAAGAGAGATTGCAAAGTTTATCTCGATGTGTTTAACTCGCCAACGGTAAAAAGCGGAGCATCTTGTACCTAAGGGTCCGTGCAGAACCACTGAGATTCCTGAATGGAAGTGGGAACACATTACTATGGATTTCGTTACGGGTCTTCCCACGGTTTCTCAAGGCATCAATGCTATTTGGGTTATTGTTGATAGATTAACCAAGTCGCGCCATTTTCGCCGACACGGAGACTTATTCCTCGAACGCTTTTGCTAGTATGACGTTGAATGAGATTGTGAAGTTGTATGGCATGCCCAGATCCATAGTTTCGGATCGTGACCCAAGATTCACTTCAAGATTTTGGGTTAACTTGCAAAAAGCTATGGGCACGGATTTGCGATTTAGTTTGGCTTACCATCCTCAAACGGATGGGCAATCGTAAAGGACTACTCAAACTCTCAAGATATATTAAAACTCGTGGTCCTAGATTTCAAAGGAAGTTGGGATAAGTACTTGCCATCGTGGAATTCTCATACAACAATAGTTATTAAACAAATATAGGCATGGTTCCATTCAAGCATTATATGGACAAAATGTCGTTCTCCAATACGTTGGGATGAGGTGGGTGAAGCAACATTGTTGGGACCCGAAGTTAAGACGTATGACTAATGATTCGATAACGTATACAAACCAGCACAAGATCGATAAAAGAGTTATGCGGATCTTCATCGAAAGGACGTGGAATTTAATGTAGGGATCAGCGTATTGTCATGAAGTCGTCCATGGAAGGAGTTACAAGATTTGGAAAGAGAGGAAAGCTCATCCACACATTTATCGGGTCCATTTCAAATTTCGACCGAGTAGAAATGTAGCCTATAGACTCAAAGCATTCTCCAAGTATGTCTCGTGTTCATAATGTGTTTCATATATCCGCATTTTTCAGAATATGTGAAAGACCCAACCACGTTATCGAAGTTAGAACCGGACGAGATACCAAGACTTAACGTATGAGGAGGTAATTGCCAAGATCTTGGATAGAAGGAGCATGTCCCACGCAAGAAAAGGTCATACCACAAGTTAAAGTTTTGTGGAGGAATCATGCTATAGAGGAAATGACCGGGAATTGGAAACGAAATGAAAGTTTAGGTATCCTCACCATTTCAAACACCAGTACGTGACGCCAATTTCGAGGACTAAATTTCATAAGGAGGGAGGTCAGAAGACCTCAAAATTTTTTAAATAAAAAGGAATTTTCTTTATTTATTATTTTGAAATAGTAAGGGTTGATTTGATTAATGTGGATAGTTAATGGTTAAATACGCAAATATTTCAAAATAAGCAAGTGGTTATAAAATATTCATTTCATTTTGGGAATATTCGTTTTGGTGTCGGAATATTCGTGGAATATTCTGGGAATATTCGTTGGTCGTGGAATATTCGCATCGTCATGGGAATATTCGCATAACGCCAGCCCCATGTGTGGGCCCCATAACTGAAAGTTTATTGGATGAGGAAAACGACAAAGTTAAGGTGGTTATAAATAACTACAGAAGTTGTTACCAAGTAAGATCGTTGAATACCCTTATGGTTAAAATACAAGAATACGCTGTGGTCGCACAAGAAGACACCAGATTGCACAAGATTGTTGAATTATCGATCCTTACGTAAGATGGCACTACTCAATAATTTTCACAAAGAGTTATCGCTCAATATTTTATTTTATCGATTCAATAATTGTCATATTGATATTTTATATTATCATTGTTCAATAATTGTCATCGCACAAGATTTCCCATTATCGATCAATAATTCATATTATTTGAATAATATTATTAGATAACATTATTGGCAATGTCTAGAAAGTTCTCATTTAAGGAGAGGTTTGGTCACCTAATCATGCCGCCAAGAAGGAGAGATCCTTATCGAAAGCCCTCTTCGGGAATGTACCGTCATTATAAATGTGATTCAGAATATTATTTGTGAATAATTAATTATTGATTCATATGATAAGGAAATATTTATTTTATATGAATATAAATGATGGATTTATTTATGTGGTTATTAATGAAGGAATTAATGTTGAGGTGTTTTATCAAGATTTTATCTGATCGAGGTGTTAAAAAATCAAATCGTGGGTTTTCAGATATATCATGGGTTATAATTTTTAATCCAACCATTGATTGTGGTAATTTTTGGGTATGTTATACATACATAAGTTGAGTATATGTCCACAAATTTTGAACCGTTAAAATGCACGTAATGATTTGTTGTGAATTTTAAGAGGTGTCTGATTCTTAAATTAGGTTTATAATTGATTTGGTGGAAAATTTAGAATTGAGGGCCCCACTTGTGGTTGGTGAAGAAATGTGCTGAATTTTATTTCAAATGTGGTGGTGGCAATAGTAGAAGTAAAGCCATCGTGTAGCAGTCAAGTCTCGCTTTACGGCTAACATTTTCCTATAAATAGAGGGCTAAGTTAGAATTGAAAATCACACCGTAAACAAAGTTTTCTCTTTTCTCTATATTATCGAGCGATTTTGTGAGTATTTAGATACTTGAGAGAGTTGTCGTCAAGATAAGTTTCATTCAAAGATCACTCCGACCTTTCCTCCGGCAATAATCGATTCTTCGAGGTGTGGATATTATTTTTTTTCAGAATGATATTATTTCTTCAATATCATTACGTCAAATGTCGATCCAAGTTTTATCAAATTTGAACTTTTTCATGTTGCCTGGGGTTACTATTCATGAGTTACTATTCACGAAGTTACTATTCATGAGTTACTATTCACGAAAGTTACTATTCACGAAAGTACTATTCATTAAGCGTGAAAATGTTTTTTTTTGTGGAATTTCTATCTTTTCGTGTCTGAGTTACTATTCACGATATAAGACTATTCACGATACCAAGACTATTCACGATACTGCAGACTATTCATCAAAAATAAAATTTCTTCTTTCATTCAAAATATCTATTTTGGATACTAGCTTTGATCAGATCCATGTTTTGATCATTCTCAATTTTACACCACTACGATTATTTTTGAGGTATCATTGATACGGATAAAACAAAGTACTAATCCTTAATCCTTAATCCTTGTCATTTTGTTTCACCGGATTCGCTCTTTAAAAATATTTTCATCATCCTCGCCTTAAATGATGATATTATTGAATATCTTCGCCCAGAAAGCAAAAGATGAATGATTTCAAGAATATCTTTGGCCTCAGAAAGACTAAAGATGAAGCAGTGTTTAAATGAATACGATCGATCGATGAATATCTTGGCCTTTAGTGCAAAAAGATGAACAAAGTGTTGAGATGAATACGACCGATTGATGAATATCGATTGAATATCTTTCGCCTCAGAAGGCAAAGATGAATATTTGATTCGAGATGAATATCGATTGATGTTACAGGATAAAATATTGATGATGGATCGTTAAATTCATAGATTATAGAGATTTCATTCTCTACGTAACTCTTCTATGAATTATTATTTCACACGCTAATATTGATCCCAAACTTGTTCCTATCAGATTCTATCGATTTTTCCTCATTGGAGACTAACGATAATTTGTTGATATTATCTTAGTCATAATATTCTTTATCGGGCTAGTTGAGCTCACCCTTTTCCTCGTTGTTCCATTTTCTTCTCGTGGAGGCTAGAATGTAAATAGTACTAGCTGTGGGTATGGAATGAAGGTTCTAGAGAGAGTTGTTTAGTAGTCCTCACCATTTTGTAAAATAATGTATCAATAATTATGATGGGGATTTATTTGAGTATGGATATTGCCTGTAAGATAATATTATATTTAAACTCATTAAGATATATCTCGTGGGATTATCTATGTAATCATGACCGTAATGTTATAAATGATGTAGTAAAAGTTCTTTATCACCAGAGTGCATTGATGGACATGCTTGTCGGGTACGATCACGATTTCATTAATGAATACACAAAATATCCTCGTCTGAAAGTGAATGTATAAATTGGGTCAAGGATACTAATTAACGAATATCCTCGTCGAAATAGATACAGGATGATGTGGATTATTTATTAAGTCGAAGTTCCAATGATAAAAGTGTTGAAAACCTTTTAAATCATAAAAGATAGTAGATTTTATTCTCTACTCGATTTTTAACGGATCGACAGATAAAACCTAACGCAGTAGCTAAACTTCGATGTCTATCAGATTTTATCGGCTTAATATCATGAAGACTAATGATAATTTATTCTCGCGATTATCTTA